>BLKR01003045.1:0-164168 GCA_011170035.1 Teleogryllus occipitalis | reverse complement strand
TCGACCCTACCCTCGCCCGCGCCCACGCCCACGTCCGCGCCCTCGCCTGCGCTTTCGCCTTCGCCGTCGCCCGCGCTCTCGCCCTCGCCCTCGCCCTCGCCCTCGCCCTCGCCCTCGCCCACGCTCTTGCCTACGCCCTCACCCTCACCCTCACCCTCACATTCGCCCTCGCCCTCGCATTCGCCCTCGCCCTTGCCCTTGCCCTTGCCCTTGCCCTTGCCGGTGCCCTCGTTCTCGCTTTCGCCTTCGCTCTCGCGTGTGCCCGCGCTTGGACTCGCGTCCTCACCCGCGCCATCGCCCTGCGCCCGCATCCATGTCCACGCCCATGCCCACGCCCGCACTGTCGCCCTCGTGCTCGCTCTCCCTCAAGCCCCCGCTGGTCTCCTTCTGCACCTAGCACTGGCGCTCGTCCCGGGGATTTCTACTTTTGCACGTTAACACTGCTTGTTCATTCTATACTCTGAAACCGGTTTTGGGAGCTGAGGGCATCCATTGATGTCTCTTCAGTGCCTCTAATTTGGATCCTAGGGTTCGAGTCGGTGTCAGGATTAACTACACTAGCTACATACTAGATCAAATTCAATCACTGTCTGGAGGAGAACTGTAGCAGCTGGCTGCTCGGATCGGTAGTTTCCTGTGGTTTCTGCGATCAACACCAGGCGAATACCGGGAGCAGTATCCTCACAAGCGGGTTATGGACCACGCGCGGCTTTTCATTCCTCTTCCTTGTTCTACCCTCACCCCTTACTTATACACACTTATATGTACTTCACTACCGCACATGTTTTGAGACCATTCGGGAGCTTAGAGCTTGTCACGGCAGGGACGATGCCGTGCTGAACTGGTGGAAGATGTTTGGGGAAGACTCGCAAGCCGACGTTTTGTTCCGCGCCTGATCTCGCCATCCAGCGGAGGAAGATCAGCGCCACCTCCCGAGGAAAAATGCATTACACTTACGAATCTATGGACCTTAGCAGTAGGTGCGTCCGGAATCGCTAATCAATCAGTGGATATTATCAACTGATTGATACACGAAGTTACTATTACTATAATTACTGGCCTTATAGAGACGATGATACAAACATAAACAGAATTTCTTTAACGTCAGCCCATAAACATGAAACTCCTTGACAAGAAATAGTCCTGACTGCCGTATCGAAATACCATACTCATCATTTAAATTACCTTAATCCAATTGCTATCGACTTTGGTTGGGTTGAAACTGCTATCAGTATTAATAATATTTGACATAAAGGAAATTCGCTTTACTATTCCCTAAGTTTCTACTTAAAAAATCAACAAGAAAAAGGGAGTGCTGTCTATTCTCGCGTAATTTCAGAACAAGATTTTGCGAGCATTTGGCCGGCAGAGGAGCCGAGGCGCGAGAAAAGGGAAGCCCGCGGCGTTGGCCCAGAGGGGGCGGGTGCGCTGTTGGGGGCGGACGCGCGGGCGAGGACGCCGGAGGGCAGGGCGCGGGTGGGGGCGTGGGCGGGGCGTCGGGCGCAGGCAGCGGCGTGGGCGGGGGTGTTGGCGCGGGCGGGGTCGGAGGCGTGGCCGCGGGCGGGGCGGCGGGCGGGGCGGAAGCCTATCACCTGCCATCGCGCCCAGAGCAATTACCGACGTCGTCCGTCGATCATTAGCGTTTTTACGGCGCCGGCGGCGTCCGTGGGAGCGCCCCTCGCCCCGCCCCCTCCCCGCCCCCGCCCTGCCGTCGCCGAGCGTCGCACTTTACGGCTGCGGATAAGGCGGCGCGGCGCCTCTATCGCGCCCCATCGCCCCGGCCTCTCCCTCATCGCCCTCGCCCCTCCGCCCATCATCGCCCGCGCCCCCTCACCCCGCGGCCCCGTCCTGACGCTCCGGAGGCGCTGGCCCAACGCTCTAGGAGGTACAGCGGCGGAATATGCTCCTTTAGATGGCAAACCCCGAATATCAAAAAGTACATATTTTCAAGAAACAAACTTTCGCTTTGCAACTTCGTATGTGAACATCATAAGTTACGAGGTACTGATCCTTCACATCTGTGACGATCGATGCAGGATTTTCATTTGACCCTTGTAAAGGAGCACATATCTTGGAAAACAGGAAAGCAAATATTTTAACTTAAGCCGTAAATTAGTTTATTTTATTGAAACGAAATTTGCGAATAAATACAATGTTTTATACCTCCTTTATTCAGAGTGTTTGTGAATACAGAGAGAAGATTTTTCCTTTAATTATAATTAATCCGCATTATCCAGAGAAATTACACGAATATGAATTGAGTCATCCACTTATTGACTTACCGATTTTTGTGTATTAATCCTGAGTACTTACATGAATAAGTTGATTAGCGATGTGATCGTAAATGAATATGACCATTGCCCACAAAGGGTTGCTTTTAGAACAGTAATTCCTCCTCTTTCCCTCAGAATATGAATTTTGAATTGGCCTTATATCCAAATCTAGTTATTGTTTCTTAGTTGGAATTCTGCTTCTCACTCTCACTCTCCCTCCTCTATCTCTTTCTCTCTCCCCTCTCTCTCTCTCTCTCTCTCTCTCTCTCTCACACACACACACACACACACACACACACACACGCAGAGTATATTAAAAAAGTTGAAAATCGTTATTATTGTGATCGTTATTTTATGATAATTAAACCGACATTAAGCAAATACCTAAAGTGCCGTAAATGATTAAATCTGAACGACTTGTTTTTTTGAAACGATATGCGTTATTTTGCCCGTTTTGTACGAGACATCAAAAATCAATGCAATATTGTAAAATTATGTCTTATAAAATGATTATATGTACGTCAGAAGATAGGCAGTTCTGTCGATTTAATGCTTAGCGATTTGACGAAAGACAAATTTTTCTCTTTCATCCGCGGTGTATATCCTCTGTCATCTCCCGGGCGGCTAATTCATCTGCGCCAGCCGATTTGTATCGACGCGCAGTTGCTCCAACAAACTCATCGCGGCCGTCGAACGACACGGCTTGATGGGTATTAGTCCCTCTCACCCCCACCGCCAATCCTCCCGCCGCCCCGCCCCCGCCAGCCCGTCGCTGTTGCCGCTGCTGCCCTCGCCGTTACACCCCCGCCGCCACCACCACCCCCACCGCCATCCCCACAGTCGCCGCCCCCGCCGCCGCCGCCGCCGCGTCCCGCCCCCGCCGCTGGACGATTGTGCTAAATTGTCGTGCTCGACGCGCTCTTTTTTAATATAAAAAGGCCGCTCGCTGGTGCGTCGCCCCGCCCAACCCCTCCCCGCCCCGCCCCGCGCCGCGCCGCGCCGGCCGCGTGACGGACGCGGTAAGATACCTCCGGACGCGCGGGGGCGGGGGCGGTTGCGGGCGACGTGGATGGATGCGGAATCCCCAGCGATCAGGGTGACGTGACATTCCGCCCCCGCCCCGCGCCCGCGCCCGCTCCGCCGCCCTCCCTTCCGCCCCCACCGCCGCCGCCGCCGGGAGCTCACATTAGAGTGACGCAGCGCGCCCCCATCTAATCTACACAGGCATTTACTGCCGGCTTATGCAAATGGCTCTTCCCTGATTTTTATACCGAGTAAAAGTAGCGTTACTGATAAAAATATACAAATTACATTATAGACGTCAACTGTTTTCAGTTTGTTTTGCCTGATAAAAGCGCGTAGCTCTTTTTTGCCGGCGCGCGGGGGTGGGGGCGGGCGTTGCGGGATTGTGCGCGAGGCGGGCGGGCCGGTCTTATCTTGGAAAAGCAGGTTTCGATTTGGGTTTGTAGTTAAAAAATAAATTAGTGCTCTCGCCTAATCAATACAAGCAGGCTAAAGCAGATATGATGTGTTTTACAACATTACACGGCAAATTTGCGGTGAAGATACTCTTGACGCCGCTATACATAACGGGCGTATTTGCTCGCGCGGCGCGCGGCGCTGTGTGCGCGGCCGCGTTACGACGCGAGGGGGCGGGGCGCGGGGGGGGGGGCGGTGGGCGGTGGGCGACGCGTGGGGCGCCAGCTGCGGGCGACGCCGCTCCTGGCTGCGTCAGGGGCGGGAAGAGGCGTGATGCTGGCGTGACCCCATCAAGTCGCTTCAGTCGCAGAGCTGTAGCTGCGAGGTATTCATTCCGGTGAGACTTCACTTCAGTGAGCAATGATTTGGCTCAGCGTATGCGAGCGTCTTCCTACGTTTCAGATACAGTGGTTTTTAAAGATACTGCAAACAGATAGGAACACAGAACAGGATTCGTAGGATTCCGCGGTCCCGGAGTCTTTGTGTTCTTGGCTGTCCGGGATGAGCCGCGGGTTAGTCGATGGAGATGACCTTTCCCTGAAGAAGGCCACAACAAGATGGCCGAAACGTCAGCTCCATCGAATAAGACGCTGCTCATCCCGGACAGTCAAGAATACAACACAGAATAGGAGCACTGTGCTGTCTTGGGTTTTGACTGCGTACAAGTTTATTATGTCGATTGCGTTGTGAATCTGATGTAGGGAACGCGGCGGGACTTCCAGAAAACCGAAGGACGAGTACGCGGGGAAAGCCAGAACTCTGTTCCAAGCCACCATGTCTACTAGGACAATGTATGGAGACGTCACCAAAAACTCTTTCTCGCTCTTCGTTGACAGCAAGCTGCGGCATTCGGGTCTCTAGTTCAGTCCTGCTGCCTTGTGACTTCGCCACCCGCGCTCCGCTCCCCTCCCCTCCCCTCCCCTCCCCCTCCCTTTCCCTCCCCCTCCCCCTCTGCCGGCGCCGCTGCCGCCCTCGCGCGGTGTCAGCCGCTCGCTGCCCGTCCTCCCAGGGGGCCCCACACACGAGCGCGTTCTGGACGCGAGAGGGCACACGTCAACGGCCTGCTTTTCCCTTGACGGCGGCGGAGTCAGCGGCAGGGCGGTTGGGGCGATGGCGGTTGTGATGATTTTGTCCACAAATGCTGAGGAAAAAATGTGCGCATTTATTGTTACAGTCTCATAACAAATTACAAGGGTGAATTCTCTCACACATCTGGGCTGAATTCTTTGATTCGCTTGAGTGTCTCATTTTTTCAAAGAGATTAACAGAAGTGTAAATTATTATTTTCGGTGTAGGTTTGTTCAGAATTATCTCGTGCAGTTCCACCACCGCCTTCACTGCTCTTGTTTAATGTGCGACTATTTTTTCTTTCCCATCCCCACAAGGTGGTGATCAATTCTTATTGAGATAAATCTCCTTAATTCGCTGCCTCGAAATATCGTGTTTACTCTTTTATTCTAATTAATGTAGGTAATTGAAATTATGGCCTCAGTGTGTCTTTACAAAAGTAGAAATTATTCACTTGCCAACGATTTTTTCTGTTGCTTACGGTAGAATCGTTGATGATATTACGTGTTTAGCTCTTGTAAATAGCATGGGTTAGCCCAAACATCTGATGATTCTATTACGTTATCCTTTGTAAAATATTCCTTCATATAGGATTTTCTTACTACGTTGCTGCACCTATTGCGTAATTATATTATTTCAGTAGTTATTGAAATTGAAGGAAATTGAACATCTATATAGCTATATGCATGGCCTCCCGGTGCTGCAAGTAATAATGCGTCATCGACAATGTTCCAAATGAAAACATCGTTGTTAATAATACATTGACGAAAACATGGATTTTTAAAGCTGTTTAAGTAACCTTTAACATGAAATTCGTGCACAACAAAATTCAATTTTTACAGTGGCCGTGTATATTAATTTATAATTAAAATTTAACTGAAATATTATTAAACAGTTAACGCTGTGATAGATCTAAACAATGGTACTGTCAGATAGTATTTCATATTTTAACTTTTACAAAATTGTGATTATGGGAATTTTTCATCCGCAATCAAATCGTCAAAAACGTAAGAACATCGAGCTCAAAACATCGTTGAGGAAATAATTGGCTTCAATTCTTCCATGCTTAAAACATCGATGCTTTTACAGAAATGATCTGAAAACATCGACATCGATGTGTCACCCCTAGCTGCAAGTCGGGTTGCTCGTGACCAGTGGCGGATCCAGGGGAGGGGGCATAGGGGTCATATTGCCTCCCCAAAAAAGGCTTAGTTTTCGTTTGTTACCTTCCTTTATTTGGCAAAATTGGTTTAAATATTTATTTATGTTATAATTATGCAATTATTTAAAAATATTATATGGTATCATATATACACTACCCAAATAATATAAAATATATTAACAAATGATTATTACTTAACAAAAGCCTGGGACGGTGCCTGCAAAAGGGTTGGCTGGATCCGCCCCTGTCGTGGACTGCGTTTCGGTGATATCGGCCTTGGGCGATGGTCGCCCGCGTTGCGACTTCCGCCCCCCCCCCCCGCGCCGTCGTCCATCACGGCACCTCATCCGGCGCGCGCCTGACAGCACGCGGAGCACGGCTTAGGCATCGACAGCGCGTGGGCTCCTCACGAGAGGACGGATTTTTGTGTAATTACGCATTTTTTGCCCTTCTATATTCAATTCTCAAAACTGTGGTCTTGGGAATCGTGGCAATCCTTACACATCAAAATGCTTTGTATTCTCACATATTTTATATTGTATTATGTATTTTGCGTATTTCGCTTATATTTTTCATATTCGACAAAACTCTGTATTATTCCACCAATTTTTTTGAATTTGTTAGGCATACGATATTAAATGAATTTTCGAACATTGATTTTATTTCAAAAATCGACATTTCTTATTCAAAAATTTAGAATATTGCGGGCTGACGACGAGAGTTGCATTGCCACTAGAAGACGCAGTTAGGTGCTTACTGTCTGGTTGAGTTAACCTCCATCAGCACGCTATGTTGCGACAAATGCGCGTCAGCGTTGAGAATATTAACTTTAGATGTGGAATTATCTTTGTTTGTCGATCATAATCTCAATTCCTGCGGAATATTATTGCAGGAGACCTGTAGCTATGACACTAGTTATTGTTTGCCTTTCATTGTGTTCCCACATTAATACGGTGGCCATATATCTTTCCAAAATAAAAATTTACTCTTAAAAATATTAATCCAGGAGGCTAAGCAATATTTTTAATGTATTATTTTATTAATACAATTTCAAATTTTGTAAAGTTATTTTATTTATTTATAAATGTTCTATAAATATGTTATTACATGCTATATCCCTTTGGACATATTTATTAAATATTCTTATTGTGTTCATGACATATTTATGAACGTATTTTGTCGTTTCCTACGAAATATTTTTCTGACCTCTACTCATCACCCCTTCAGCCGTCTGAGAACGTTTGTTTGTGTATGAACTATCTACGTGACCGTGAGCCCACGCTGCGCTGGAAACCTAAATTCCCGTAGTCCCTTTCATTCGTTAATTGCGGCGCAATCAGGGAAGAGTCCCTTGTCGGAAATGCTGCGGTTACAGCCTGTAGCCGACATACGATTGTCAGTGTCACCACGTGACTCCCAAACGTTAAGCACAACGATAATTGTAAAAAATACAACTAATATTTCTATTGAGGCTTCAATACTTTCACCGCCTTGAGGCTCAAGGTTGTGTTTGTATATTACTCGGTTGTCCAAGAAACGCCGCGTCCTAGGCACAGCGAAGGCGATTTCCTGCTGAGGAAGGTCGCAATATGACAGTCGAAATATCTGCGCCTAGAACGTGGCTCCCGGATAGCCTAGTAAATACTGACTCCTGTCGCGGAATCCTAGGCTTTCAAGGTGGTGTTGAATCGTACTACATCTAACGAGAGGTTTCTAGGCTGAGTAAGGCAGGTGATTTACGAGAAGTTGGTAGTGTGCTCTTAGCAGGGGACGTTCTGGCGAAGGTCCGTACGCGCTGAAGCGTGGCCGCACGAGGCCAGCCCTCTGGAGCACAGCCTTCCTACTCCCCTTCACACGAGTGGTGTCGCTCACACTGGCGCGCTCTAACCTTATCGGACCTTCTCGCAGAAAGCAAGTGACTGGCGCCAGCGTCATTGCGAAGGCGCATGTAACCGGCGTGAGATCGTGGATCCCGAGTAGGAGTATGTTCCAACGGAGAGTTGGAAGGCGCTGCTCTCGAGCGCAGTGCAAGTGACGCTTGTTGATCTGCGCCTGGGAAGACTGCGCCGTCGCCGCCGTCCGCATCGCACACCGCCGTCGTCGCCCGCGCCGCGCCGCCCCGCCCCGCCCCGCCCCGTGCCGTGCAGTGCCGTGCCGTGCGCCGCGCCGTCGAGGACGCTAGCGGGCGGGCGGGCGAGGTGCCGGGCGCAGAGCGGGCCCCGGGCGCGGAGACGGCAGATCGCATCGCGCCATTACGCGGAGGAACTGGCTATCGGCCTCCCCATGTGTTTACCGTCCGCCGGCTGCGCCCGGGAGGAGGCGGCCGTTAAGATAAGCATCCATCGGCCGCAGCCCGCCGCGCCGCGCCGCGGAATCGCCGCCATCGCCTCAAATTATTGTTTAATCCTCCCACGCGGCGCGGGACGGAGGGGGCGGGGCGGGGCGCTGAGGCTTACGATGGGAGTGGCCCGATCGCCCGCCCTGCCCCCGCCCCCGCCCCCGCCCCCGCCCCCGCAGCCGCCGCCGCTGGCCGAACAATGAACATTGTGTTGGGTTGGCGCGGGCGATGCCATCTGGCCGAGATCCCCGCATTTAAAACGCCGCTAATTTGCCATAATCTCGGCCCGCTCATAAATTCTATTTACGAATCGAAGAATCGTCTTTGGCCGGGGCCGAGCAGCACGTGAGCGACGAGCGCCGGCAGCGCCCGCGGCGCAGCTCTCTCGGCCGCACAACAATGCAGGCGGATCCGGACGGTAATGGCCGTCGCTGCGGCCAAGCGGACGGCAGCGCGCTCGCTTGAGTCATGCGGCAAGAATGGGGAATCGTAAGCGCCGAGCGGCGCGGACGAGGGAAATTGAATACAATCTCACGGGCGGGCGGGCGGGCGGACGGGCGGGCGACATGGGCGGGGGCGGGAGTATCTCGCCATCGACGCCATTGTGGGTCTTGCCCGAGAGTGTTTCGCGCCCTGCGCCGCCTTGCCCTCCCGTGCCCTGCCCCGCCCCGCCCCCGCTGCCGTGGTCGCCGGCTGCGCTGTCCGTTCGCACGCGGGGGCCGCTGGGGGCGGGGCGGGGCGGGGCGCGGGGAGGGCGCTGGGAGGCTGCCAAGTGCGGCGCCAGTCCGCCACTTCCTGGTGGGGGCGAGGCGAGGTGGCGAGTGGTCGCTCCGGAGAAGCGGACACTGCGCAGTCTTTAGGGAGTTCTTGCACGGCGATGCGTTACAGCAATCGACAACAACTGTGGCGTCGTGGGGGTACAAATAACTGACAAGATGGCTTTGGTGCTTATGCAGTTTATTTAGATACATGCATGTGAATCGTTAGATTTACTGCCGGAGCATTTGATCGTGGTTAGCATTTGTTCACTTCCGAACACATTGTTCACATCAGTCTGGCCCTCATACCCGCAAGCTTGCGGCCTCTCTGTCTGTCTCGTTCACTCTCACTCTCTCTCACCCTCTCTCTCTCTCTCTCTCTCTCTCTCTCTCTCTCTCTGCGACACACACACACACACACACACACACACACACACACACACACACACACACACACTCTGTCGTCGCAACAGCCTCGCGAGAGAGGTTTGTGGTACAATTGCCCCTTTTGCTGGGGTACCCGCCTTTCTAGGCTTGCTGTGATCCCGTCGCCACCCCGTGGTCGCAGCCGCGGGGTCTTGCGCCACATCTGGCGCCAGGTGACATCCACCTCATGGCGTGCACCCTTGGGCTTGGCCCTCGCCTCTTCCCTGTTGTCGCGCGGCCCGTCTTCGAGGTGTCCACGCTGCCCGCTGTGCACTGCGTCGCCGCGTGCTGAGTAGCGGATCTAAAAACCAGTCACTGCATTATCGATCTTCTGTGCATGCGCCGAAAAATGGCTTTGCAGGAGATTGTTGAAGGCTATGCGGTGCAAAAATTCACGTTTCGTGACTGTCGATTTCTAGTGAGTGACATTTGCTTCCATTGTGATGAGGACCTAGCTGTTCAGCTCGAAATATTCCTTCTCGTAGTCGAAAAATAACCGCGTAGAGTGAGAACTAACAATATCGTAACATACTAGCTCAGAGGTGTCCAACTTGCAAGACCTCAAGGGCCACAACTAAAACCCTTAATATGTTTGCGGGCCATATTTACATTACTCGGGCGATCCAGATCTAACTTTCCCGTATTGATGATCTCGACAATTTGCCGGGGGGAAGGGGAGGGGAGGGGATGGAACCATGCATGATATCAGAACGTACCATGCATATATTGGGATCATTTGGAAACCCACATTGGAATGGGAGGTCAACAAATTTTCAACACTGGGATGATTTTGAATATCTGAATTTAATAGAAAAAATAGTAAATCTAAAGTTAAACTATTTTTACCTTAAAGGGGGGTGACCTCTGCAGGACGCATGTACTAAGCAAATAACGTTCTCGATCGACATAGAGAAAAGAGACTTTTACTTGTCTAATAACTTTTCGCGGGCCACAAAAATGGCACCGCGGGCCGCCAGTTGGACAGCCCTGTACTAGCTGTAAGCTTGGTAAAAACAATTGTACTGCTTAGTAAAAACAATTGTCTTGTCTCGCGAGACGTACGAAGTGATCCTTTCTGCTTTTTCCGCCCGACCGCCCGTCAACCTGTTGGCTTGTTGGTGGGCAACTCCCCTGGGCTATGCGCTGGGCAACTGATGTCATGCGATTGGCATCCAAGTGAAGCGCAATCGAGTTCGAAGAACAACTGTCACCGATTCCGAGCAGGAAGCGTCATCGCATTGAACGAGGAAGGGGAAGTTGCCGCAGTTGATAGTCATGCGGAGAATCAGAGCAGTCTATCAAAATTTTAACGAGATGGAAAGTTTTTACTTTCTCGCTTCCCCTTACGCAGTAGAGAGTGATATGTAATGCTGCGCGAAAAAAACTGCGAATTTTCGGCGGAACAACTCTTATTGCAGTGCTTTGGTAACGAAAAATTGGATAAATTCAGTTGCTACATTTAGGAGAGAATCCTCTAAAATCAATTCTCTAACATGTGGTGTAGCCAGAATCCATGTTTTGTTGGTCCTTGATACCGAAAAATCGAATGACGGCAAAACATCTGTCCGTCCGTCTGTCAACAACGCTAACGGCTAAATCATTCAGCCAATTTTCTCCAAAATCGATATTCCTTAATCGATCTGACCGATATTGCGGCACTTTAAATTTGAAACAGATATTTTAATTTTGAGGGGTACTTTACGTAAAGCCCCTGGGGCATTTCGAACTAAATAAAATGGCTCCATCGTAAGTGATTAAATTTTGTTGTTGGATAGTGTGAAGGATGTTTCAAGAAATGGTGCAGGTCCCACGTACGTTAAAACCCCTGATTTTTCAAAAATTTCAAAAGTTCAAAAGTTTCTCAGTCTTCCTATAACTAAAGTTTTAAAGATAATTTTTGCCTTAATGAAATCTGTATCTTAAAGATAGATTTTGAAATAAGGTCTTACAATTTTTCGAAAATTTGAGTACTTTTTGCGTAATTTATGGTGAAAATACTGGCGAGAAAGTACGTGATGTTTTTGCTCCACTATTTTTGTTACGGTTCAGCTGTGGCACAATTTGGGGTTGTCTCTGAACCTTGAAAAGGTCTGAAAGGTGAATTCGTGGTAGAAAAGTCGTGAAATTGTTAGGATTCTTTGTATCTTTTAATGAAATATTTCTTTTGCATTGCATATTTTTGTAATAAAGCTGAAGTTCGCAGTCACATTAAAAATATTCTGCGTCAGACTTCATGAAAATAATGACTTGGGAGTAAGTAAAGGCAAACCTTTCCCGCATCGACTTGCGTGCACACATGCACTAACTACTCTTGTGAACACTGAGTGCAGGATTGTGGGTTAGATATGCTGTTTTGTTAAAACCTGCGTATTGCGTGTTCTCAGTATTCGCGCTAGATTAAAAATATCAATCGGTTTTCAAAATGACCCACTTAAATATGTTGCGAAGGCATCTGACGCATGGAGAGATGTAATTATCAAGGTTCTGTGCGACCTGAGTAAAGCTAATAAGGAATTTTAATTTGCACGGCGTGTAAAATTTGCAGCATGGTACGGGAATGAAAGGCATTTAAATGAGACAGAATTTTATCCCTTTCCGGACTATGAACGGTTAAGAGAGAAATCGCGAACCACAAGCGTCCACATGTAAGAAGAAATGAAGAAATGTCCGCACAATGTAAGAAGAAATGCACCAGGTGTTAAGTAATCAACCCGTGTGCCACAAACCATACAAGTTCCTCGGCATATATGAGGTCAACTCACTTTCCTCTGCAGGCACTGCGGATGTAAGTAAATGTCGGTTTGTACATAATACATAGACTGATTTTCTTGTCATAGCGCGTGCGAAAATGTACTAGTTCAAGACACGAGTTGAAACGCAAAATTTCACTGGAGCAATTTGTATTATCGTTTGGGTTATAAAGAACGCTGATCTCGTAGTGGCTTTAAAAGGCACTTTTTGTGGACATTCTCTGGAATACTTCAATAAGTGTTTTTTACTGTTCCATATGATGTTAATGCTATTTGTACCATTTAGGAACTTTTTGACTTTTACGACGTATGCGAGTGACATTAAAAAGATCTCGACAAGACACTGAACTATTCTAGAATATTAAGTATTGCCGAATTCACAAAAAAGGTTCTAAACTTTCTTCTTTCGTTACAATTGCATCAAATTTATGTAAAAGTCCAGTTTATTTTTATGAAATAACAAATTATTTTTTATATTTTCTAATGTATTTATAATTTTCAAAATGGTCGACGACCTACTACAAATAACGGTGCGGGAAACTACGCCTTGATGTTCACTGTTCGAACTCCCCCCACAAAATGGAGGATTGTTAGGAGGAAAGTAAACGGATCGAGATTCTTCCATCGCAGTGCAGTCATCATTCACAGCGTCATGATCTTTCGCCCCATCATCATCTGCCACCCAGCATCACCATCAGTATCATTCATTAATGAATCTGTGTAAAAGTCTATGCGACTTCGGTACTGGGAGACATACAAATTAAAAAAGCCTCCCGTGGCGACACAGTGGCGCGAGCGCGGGTACTTAACAAGGCGGCCTTATCGCGAGCGTTTAGCGTCGAAAATTCGGCTACTTTATGGAAGCGTGCGAGCGCACGCGCGCTCTCTATCGCCCATCGCCGCCGCGACGCGCAACCACGCCCCCTTTGCCCCCGCCCCGTCCCCTCCCGCGCCCTCGCACGCTCCGCCCCGATCGGCTCAGCCCCGCGCCTCGCCCCACGTCTTCACATCGCCAGCTTCCCGCACTACACGGTTCCTCCCCGAATTGTTCCAGCCCCCCCTGTCCCGCCCCACCCCGTTCCACCTCATTCCTCCCCTCCCCGTTCCGCCCGGCTCCTGCCCTCCACGTTCTGCCCCACCCCGCCCCGCTCCGTCCCGTTCCGCCCCGCCCCGCTCCAGCCCGCTCCGCCCCGCCCCACTCCGTATCTCCCTTTTCCCCCCGTTCCGCCCAGTTCCTCCCCTCCCCGTTCTGACCCGCTCCGCCCCGCTCCACCCCGTTCCGCCCCGCTCCACCCCGCTCCGCCCCGCCCCGCTCCATCCCGCTCCGCCCCGCCCCGCCCCGCCCCGCTCCACCCCGCTCCGCCCCGCCCCACTCCGTATCTCCCCTTTTCCCCGTTCCGCCCAGTTCCTCTCCTCCCCGTTCTGACCGCTCCGCCCCGCCCCGCTCCACCCCGCTCCACCCCCCACCCGCCCCGCCCCGCTCCACCCCGCTCCATTCCGCTCCGCCCCGCCCCGCCCCGTTCCGCCCAATTCTGCTCTCTTCCACCCCACCGCGCTCTTTCCCGCATTGCTCAGTTACGCCTCATTCCGTCCCACTCCACCCACCCACCCACCCACCCACCCACCCACCCCTTTCGTTGGGTCGATCCGTCCCATAGACCAAAGAGGTATCTCTAGGTAAATCTTTACTCTATGGTCCCTCCCTTTCTTCTCATTCTGCCCCACCCCAATCCGTCCTCTTGGATGTTTCGCCGTTCCTCTGAGTCATGCCCCCATTCGAAGTCGACCACTCCACCCCCCTTTCCGGTCCCCACCGGTACTCACGCATCTCTGTGAATTTCGTATTCATATACTAACATTTCGTGTTCCGTGAAATGCTTCCTATATTCAATGTTAAGACGAAACCTTTGTATTTAAAACACTAAGGGTTTTCGTTAATAAAAAGGTTGTTTTCTACTCAACTAAATTTCGTGTTTTTCTTTTAAATGAAACATAATGGGACCATCATGTGATATTACTTGTTCTTATTTACCGATTTATACTAGAAAAGTAAATGTTGATACTATTAAATTTAATACAATGAACGCTTATTTGCCATCATTTGTTCACGTGTATGTAGTTGTTCTTGGATCAGCACATTTTCTTCGAAGGTCTAGAGCAAGCAAGCTCGGGAACGAGAGATTATAATGCGAAGCGAAGTGAAGATAGTGAGTTTCTTTTAGTTTTCAGATTGAGTATTTATAAATGAAAATGTTAGTGGAGAAATATAAACGCAAAGCACAGAGTTTAGAGCTTGTCCCGGCTGGGGTGTGCCCCGCTGGTGGCAGATACCTGGTTGGGAAAAACTCACTAGCTGACGGGTAGGTCGGCGCCGGATATTGCCATACAGCGGGCGAAGATCCCCGCCACTTCCAGAGAAGAAAAACATGCACAATACTTACGGGACCTTAGCAGTTGACGTGCTCCGAATCAATCAATCAGCAAAGACCAGCAATATTCCGACACGTGTTCCATTCACAAGTTTTGTTAATGATCGAAATTATATCGCATGTGTTTTTAAGTGATGGTGAATAGCTAGATTTCAGTTCACTACGACGACATTCATGTACTTCGTAGATGTAAAATACTTTAATATATTTAACTTCATGGTTATGGAATAGTGAATGTATACTTCCAGAATTATTAATCCTTACTCTTTCCCTAAATCTTGAAAAATGAGTACTGAACATCATGAAACAATATTCTGGGAGTTTTTGATTTTCTGTGAAATTTGTAAGTAGAATTTATCTGTTGAACCTTTTCTCCCCATTTTATTTTGTGCGATTCAATTGCTAGGTTCACCTAGTTAGATTTAAAATACTATAAATTACATCATGAATTATCAAGAAAAGGTCTTTGTCTCTTCAAGAAGTTATATTAAATGTATTTTACATTTTTTATTGCACTTTTATCTAGCCGACAGCCGTTTCCTTTTTATGATGGGATGCATATTCGACCATACACTAGCCACTAACAAAATATAAACGCAACCGCGGGCTCTTCTGACCTGTGGTCAGCAGAACACGAGGTCCTCCGCGATAACACATGCATGAGTGGCAAGGTCAAACAAACATGCTCAAGCGAGACTGGAACCCGCGACCCTTCTGACGGAAGCACAAAGTCGGAACAGCGCTCTTAGCTACCTCGTGCATCCAGGTCGCCTATTTTACACGCTTTTCAATACATTGTTCTGAACGGATGGGTGGACGGGCCGCGCCGCGCCGCGCCACGCGCATGTTGGTTCCATAAGAATAGCCCGATCGGGCGCCCACCCGCCCTGTCTAGGCGGCTGGAGTGGGTCAGTCGGTCGCCCGCGGGAAAGTAGACCTGCAGTGGCTGCGGGTCGCGAGGCCGTGGGACTGCGGCGGCACTGGCTGCAATTGCAGTTCAACCTCTGACGGACAGCTCATGCACCCGTGCGTCATGTTAGGGCCCGACTCTCCCGGCACATTCTGGCATTTAAATCATTCTGCCTTGCACTGGTTGAGGTGCTGGCTCAGTGCAACAACTTGTCGCTGCAGAGATATGAACTGGGAGGTCTCAGGGTTCGTATCCTGTCGGTGATGGATATGCGACACTAGCATAAACTCACCTACTGTCTGGAGGTGAATTCTATCTGCCAGCTACTCTAATCTGTAGTTCTCCGTGGTTTCTCCGTTCAGTACTAAGCTAAAGACCTTTAGCCTAGTATTGATCGCAGAAGAATCTTATCAAACGGGCTATTGACCGCGCGCGGTTTTTCCGTCTCCATCCTTGCATCTTCCTCACCCCATACACACACACACACACACACGTGCAGTACACCAGCACACCTCGGGGCACCAGTGGGAAGCCTTGAGCTCGTCCCGACGGGGCGGTGCCCCGCTGGGGGAAGGAAACTCCACAAGCTGACATGTTGGTCGGCGCCAGATCTCACCATCCAGCGATGAAAGAACTCTGCCACCTTCCGTCATGTAACATGCATTGCACGTATTGAACTCAAATTAGTAGTTGACGCACCCGGGAAAATCAATCCCACCCATGCGTCATAATAAGCCCTTACTCTCACGACCGATTCTCACATGCAACTCCTTCTTCTTTGGAAACTTGGATATGCATTATAATTGGCAGGTTGCTAGCAGGTCGAAACTAGACCTCGGAAGTTGTGATAATCTGACACTTCTTAACAAATTATCAACTATTCTTTTCACATTCCGCATTCATAAACAAGGTCATCTTTTGGCTCCCGGATCAATGTTCCTTGCATACACTTTGCATGTGAAAAATGAGAAAATGCAAAGTTAGCTGATAACAAATGTGCTGATAATGCCAGTCTCAGAAGCTTTTTCGAAAAACTCTGGATGAAAAGTGTGCACCCTATTAAATAATCTGAAGTAAGAATAAAATAATTCATATGCATTAAAGCATAATGAGATAATAATAATAATAATAATAATAATAATAATAATAATAATAATAATAATAATAATAATAATAATAATAATAATAATAATAACTAGCATACCCGTGCGAGAGCTCTCGTATGGTAAACTCCACTGTCTTCCCTATTTTTCAATTTCCGTATTAAACCTGTAATATATATTTTTCTCCAACACCCTATTATCCTCCGTCATTTGTTTTATGTGTCTCCTTGTAATTGATAACAATAAAATACACCCTTGTCAATACTATTTTCATTTAACGTTATTACTGAGCAGAGAGGTACACCCGTGTAATTCAATCGCGTAGAGTGTAAAGTAATAGTTTAATATCACATACATTTGCGGATTCTACAGGCTCTGAACAGCTGGGGTAGAATAGAGAAGCATCGAATCTGCAGAAATGCAAGAGAATGTTCAAGATCTCATCCTGTAGATTACGGTATGAGAAACAATTCTTTGATGCCTTTGACCTCAAAAGTTTAGTTTTTAAGACCCTAAAACGATTCGTTGAGGAATTATTTAACTATGTATATTTTTTTAAATAAATGCTACAGAGTGTTGCGGGTTGCGTTTGACATGCATATTTTAGTTTCTTTAAAAAAACAACAAATCCTTCATATTTTTAAAGTGAAAGTGCAATTCGTCACGTCTCCGTGAAATTCTATTTAATTAGAGACCTAATTTATAAAGATTGGTTGCGTGCGAAAGCCACAAAAGGTATGTATACTACTGAAATAAAGTAAGAGACGAAATAAAGTAAGAGTTTGATAGTAATAACATTAATAACAATAATGATTCGGTCATTTGTCAGTTTATTAATTTGGCACCCCTACCAGTGCCACTCCGCGTGGCTCGGTGACCAGAATGCATGTGGGATTGCTTTAAAATAAGTTTGGAAAGAAAAAAAACTTAGGAGATAAATGTGTATCTCAACGTTCCTGTGTTCTTTTTGGGCTCCTCAATAAAAGCTCAGGATTAGGGAGTAATCGTTCCAACACAGCTACCAGTTCAAACATCTTTGTTAAAAATTCGGGTAATCAATAAGCAACATATCACATACCTGTACGTACAATTATTCGCATATATTATTAATAATAAGAATATGGTTTGGATGGTTTGCATTACTCTACATGTTTTGTTCTCTCTACGGCTTGGATATCAACAGACTTTCTTGAGGTTTGGATTAATGTGTTTTGAGAATGATAAATGAAATGTAATTTAACGAGACATTAGAAAAATGTCTCGCGTGCATCGCGCCCTCGGCCGTGATAATGCCGCCGCCGCCGCCGCTATAAGTCGGGCCGCGAAGCACCGTTAATTTCGCCAATGGCGCATCTTCCGCGCCGAGCAACAAGAAGCCGGCGCGGCGCGGCGGTCGGTCGCGGGGGCTGATGAGAGACAAGCGGAGGCCGAGCGGAGGGAGCAAACGGGGAGCGCTCGTGATGCGGTATCATGCAATCCGGGGCTTATTAAGATTCACTCACCGGGGCCGCTCCGCGCTCGGCCTCTTGCAAATGCGTCGCTGCTGCTGCTGGCGGCGGCGGGTCGCTCGCTCGCCCGCCCGCTCGCTATCTGCTATCTAGCCGCTCTAGCAATCGGCCGGCCGTAATATCCATACAATGTCACGCTCCCCGGCGAGTCGGCATACCCGACAATGTCATTACGTATTAATGAGATGCCGCCAAGATTTGTCGGCGCGATCGCGCGGTGCGCGTGTGCCCCCGTGCGCCGGCGTGCGTGCGTGCGTGGGACGGCGCGGCGAGCCGCGGTGGCGGGGCGGGGCGCGGGAGGAGGCGGGGCGGGAGGAGGAGGGTTGGGGCTGGAAGAGGCGAGGCGGAGCGGGAGGTGGCGGGGCAGGGCGTGAGGAGGCGGGGCGGGGCGGGAGATGGCTGGGCTGGGCTGGGCTGGGCTGGGCTGGGCTGGGCGGGGCGGGGCGGGGCGGGGCGGAGAGGGGAGGGGAGGGGCGAGGCGAGGCGAGGCGGGAGGTGGCGGGCCGGGGCGTGAGGTGGCGGGCCGGGGCGTGAGGAGGCGGGGCGGGGCGGGGCGGGGCGGGGCGGGGCGGGGCGAGCCTAAGACGAAGAGCGGCAGATAGCGACGGCCGCGTGTGCACTCGGTTTGCGAATTCGCGCGGTGGCGGAGGTGGCGCGGTGCTAAACAAATCGCTCGCGCGTCGCGCCAATTGAATCGTTCGCGCGAGCGCCTTTGGCGGGAATGAGCGGAAAGCTGCCCGATCATACCGTTTTCTCTGTGGGCGCAGGAAGTGGGAAAGGACTGAGGCGTACTAGGTACACATAATTTACTGCATCTTTTATTACGAAACTGACAGGTGGAAAAAACTATCTGATTTAAATTAAATTCCTACTCAAGAGCTCAATCAATCTCACAAATCTAGACTAAATCTAGTGAAATACAAATCTCTTGTAAAACTAACAAACGTTTCATTTCATGTGTTTCAGACATTTCGCAAATCCTTTTGGAAATAATCATTAATGTTAAAGATCTCTTATTTGATGATGCCTTCAACAACTTTTGCCCACCCGGAACATAAAAAGTTTGCTCGTTATAACATTGTGTGCTCAGCGGCAACTGTATTTCTCAGTAAGGACAAGAACTTATTTCTTCAAACAATTACTATGGAACGACTCAGAAGTTCCAAAACAAACACAATTCACTAGACGCATTCCTTCTATCGAGGACGAATACTATTTTACCACCACTTTATTACCACCATTAAGTTCGTGAAAAAAATGATTTTCGAACTCGACCAAAAATATTCAATATTCAGGAGCGTGATGCGCAGTTATTACCTCACGCAATATGTTTATGGCGAGCTGGCTGTGACCCATGGTATCCAAAAGAACCAATGATGGACCGGTTTATTGTTGGAGGGTTGCGAGGTAAACGAGGGAATGACAAAACTGATGAATCTTTCAGTCAAGCGCGAAAGAAGAACACGCTGCAGCCTGCGAGTACATCGAACTTACCCTCGAATAATGCTAATGAAACAGAAAAGTTTAAAAACGGATGTACAAGTTATGCCTTCTATTGCTGGCGAGTAAAAATATATAGAAATCAATTATTAATGTGTTTATGCAAATTAATTGAAGATGTTGAAAAAAGTACATGTTTTATACAGTTATCATGTTTTTCTCTCAAGAACACGTAAATAGAAAGAAAAATTTCCTGATTTCCACCCATGGTAATACTCACCTGAAATATATACGTTTCACCGGCCCTGTTGCTGGACTCGGAGCAGAAAACAGTGTTGTCCCCCCTCCCTCTTCCGAAAAAAATGATCGAAATTTACTAAAATTTAATGTATTCTTAATAATAATGTACAATAATATTTAATAATATACAATCAAATATTACAAAAATAATTTTTAATTTTTAAATCAAGCTTTTTTGAGTAGTACACTATTTGACTAATTATTAGGGTTTATAGAGTTTACGGTACTGCCCCGGCATTCGTCTGGTGATGACAGAACGAACCACGGACAATGACCGATAAGAGCACTTGACCAGAAGAATTCTCCACAGTCAGCGGATGAATTCGGCTCAGCGATCTAGATAGAATTGAAAATCTTGCCACTGTCGCGACTTGCACCCTAGAATCTGTGGGGCAGAATTGCTGCAGAGACAGCAATACTGGCTTTGAACTAAAACTCAGCTCCGTGGATAGGGGCAACTACTAATTTTAGGTGGTATTAGGCTTGTAGATAAACCCGGTCTAGGGTGGGAGGAGTCGCGTGGTCTGGATACGGATACGCACCAGAAGCGGGGGCGGGGCAAGGGCGGGGAGGGTCGCTCGGTGGCAAAGTCGAAGTGGAACGATGGCGTGGCGCGGGGCGAGGTGGAGAGGGGCGGGGCGGGGCGGGGCGGGGCGGGGCGGGGTGGCGCGGGGCGGGGCTGGGCGGAGCTGGGTGGGGCTGGGCGATGCTGGGCGGGGAGAGGCGGTGCGGGGGCGGGGAGAGGCGGTGCGGGGGCGGGGAGAGGCGGTGCGGGGGCGGGGAGAGGCGGGGGGGCGGGGAGAGGCGGTGCGGGGGCGGGGAGAGGCGGTGCGGTGGCGGGGAGAGGCGGTGCGGTGGCGGGGAGAGGCGGTGCGGGGGCGGGGCGGGCGGCGCGGGGGCGGCGCGGGGGCGGCGCGGGGGCGGCGCGGGGCGGCGCGGGGCGGCGCGGGGCGGCGCGGGGCGGCGCGGGGCGGCGCGGGGCGGCGCGGGGCGGCGCGGGGCGGCGCCCCGCATTGTGTTGCATTGGTGGCGGAGCCGCAGGCGTCATTATTCCATTAGTCGCATCGACGGGGTGGGGGCGGAGGGCTCCCACGGCTATCTCCGGCGTATCGTTGGCGGCGGCGCGGAAGTCGCCGCCACGCGCCGCCGCGTCCGCCGTCGCCGCTCCGCTGCCCAGCGCAGGGCAAGGGCTCTGACCTCGGACACAGCCACCGCCATCCACTGATCTTTTTAGATTTGCACTTTTTTTACTTTAACGCCCTTACGGATGTAAGAAGAACGAGTAGTAAAATTGTGCGCCGCAAAACTGTAAATTTTCGGCGGAAAAACTCTTATTGTCGAGCCCTGATAATGAAAAAGTGAAGAAATCCTGTTCCTGAATGCAGTAATTTACTTCCTCTAACACATCGTGTTCCCAGAATCCGTGTTTTCTAGGTCATTGATACCATAAAATAGATTGGCGGGAAATGGACTACCCTTCCGCCTGTCAGACAGACCGTCCGTCCGTCCGTCCGTCCGTTCGTCCGTGGGTTTTTCTCCAAAATTGATATTCCCCAATCGTTGTAAACGAACTCGGGGACTTTGGGAGTTTCAAACGGATATTTTGACTTTTGAGGGTACTTTACATGAAGCCTCAAAAATATTTTCCTCTCACACGCGCCCTGCCGGGGTCAACATCCTCCTTTAATGTAAGAGTAGATTAACTTTTGATATAAGGATTTTTGTAGTAAATTCAGAAATTCAAAATCATCTCAGTGTGTTTCACCGCATTATGCAAGGCACGGCCTGATATCACGCATGATTCCATCCCCCTCCCTGGTCTCAGAGAAGCCGGAATAAGTGCCAAGGTAAACAATATGGGAATCGGGTGTGGATATCCCGAGTAATAGAAATATGGTCTCAAATTGAAGGTTTCAGTTGTGACCTCTGTGGCCTTGCAAGTTTGGACACCCTGCTATAGAGCCTACCGCCTCGAGCTGACACATGGGCTTCTGTACACTAGAGAATATAAAGAGGGACAGAATATAACTATCTACTATTGATATTCAAAGCGTGTTCGGAAAGAAGGGTTACAACCTTTCCTCGGCGGAAACGTAATAGGCTCATAGCACATAGTGTAAGCTAAATATTCTGGAGTTAACTCTCATTCTAGAACTTTCTCTCTGGCGGTTGTCTCTCACTACTACGAGGAATATAGTTTGAATAAAACTTTTGCAATAGGTGCGCGAGATTGAGAACTCCGTCAGATATGAATGCTTACGAAATTCGCCTTTGTGCTCCCAAATACAATAGGTTTTTAAAAATATTTGCAGTAAACAAAAGTAATTTATGAACTCGAACGGGTCCTATTCCTAGTTAGCTAAAAGGCGCGGACTGAGCCGAACGGAACCCTTCGCGACATCATGAACCCCACCCAGTACCCCACTCTAAAATTCATTCAACCATTGTCTAGCATGCACCAGGTAAGGACGGCTACGCCATAGTCCGCCATGCGGCCCATTCTAAAAACATTGATTATTTTTATATTGACGCGGTAATCCGCGTTGCTGCCCGTTCTAAAAACATTGGTCATTCGCTTACGCAGGCGCATGAAATTAAATCCGTCCTCAAAAGGTGTCCTGGTGGTGTGCACAAATGATTCGCTTCAATGTAAGATTAATACGATCTGCAAATGTTCCCGTAATTGATTTTTCTGGGAAGAGTGCTGCCCTAAAAACGAGCAGCCACCACAGTCGACATGTAGGGAAGAAGGGTCGTGTATTGTTTGGAGGCGGGATAGATTCGTCATCCTGACGAACACAGCAGCAGAAGATTCGAGTGTGTCATTTTAATCATCTGTCGCACATCGCAAATCTTTCGCCCAGAGATTTCCGTTTGCTTTTTAACCTGAAAGAACTTCTTGCCGGACAAGTTCACGACATTCCTTCTACGGCAATAGAATTAACGTACTGTGGAAGGCAGGAGCTAATTCCGATTGATGACTTACTAATTAATAGTGATTCCGGGCGCGTCAACGGCTAGGTTCTTATTCCCGTTAGTGGAGTGCATTTTTGGCCTTGCTGGATTGCGAGATCCGGCGCCGTCCTACCGCCGGCTAGCGGGGATATCCTCAGCCAGGTATCTCCCACCAGAGGGGCACAGCCCCAGCCGCGACCAGCTCTAAGATCCCGACCGCTCTCCCGGTATGTTTGGTACTGTAGTGCACGTTAGTGTGTGTGTGTGTGTGTGTGTGTGTGTGTGTGTGTGTGTGTGTAAGGGGAGAGGATAGGGCAAGGAATGGGAAGGAAAGATTGTGCGTGGTTCATGGCCCGTTTAGTAGGGTTCTGATCCGGCATTCGCCTCGTATTGATCAGAGAAACCACGGAAAACTACCGATCAGAGCAACTGGCGGCTACAATTCTCCTCCAGACAGCGATTGAACTCGACCTAGCTCGGTAGCTAATGTCGATAATTCTGCCTCCATCGGGACTCGAATCTCAGAACCTCCCAGTCAGAGGCACTGCAGTGACATCAGTTGATGCATTGAGCGACATCTCCCGGTGCTAGTTCTGAAATTTAACTCCTCGGATAATGGTGGTAACTTTATAAATAATATTCCATGTATCACAAAATATCTTGTAGTGTTCGTTTTGTCAAATAGACGTTTTCAGACTGAATTCTTCTTCGTGTAATATTACTTTCCGGGCGCGCCTCAGATCATTCAGAAAATGTAGTGTAAATTTAAGTCAAATCTCCGAAATATAATTCAGTGTTTGAGAATCTTGCGGATTCTCATATCTGCATTCCATAGCTACATTCCATAACTACATAACTTCATTCGGCGCTGTAGTTTCTTCGTTCAGTGATTCTGAGAATTGCGGATGTTGAGGGACGTTTCCAATTGTAAATGATGAAAATCACAATAAATCCTATGGAGATTTATCTTATGGATGAAGAATGGAATCACCAGGTTCTTTTCTGTTCTTTACCTTTTCTCATGTGATTTTCTCTATTTTCTCAACTATTAACTTATGTCCATGTCTTACAAGAAGCAACACGGTTTTATACCCAGGAATTTGTTGTTTTTTCTTTTCTATACTGTCAATTTTTTAAAAACTTTTTTATTAACAAGAAGGCATTGACAACCCTTAGCAGCTTTTTTAATATTTCACTTGTATGAAAAATTTATAACTTCCAACTTTTCTAATTGTAGCACAGTAAATGCAGTTTCACAGATCACATAAATATGGTAAATATGACGACGGATATAATGTATTCGAACAATAGTTACATGTTTAATTGTAAACATTTCAAAATACAATGTTTCGATTATACACAGTACCTCGAGTATAAGTGTGTCTTAAACGTCCATGGGTTTCTCACAAAAATCTGTCACACCTTATAGAAAAGGTAGTTACTTTATGGAAATTATTGCGGAAAATATTTGCGACCCAGAGCATGGATCGCATACGGAAGAAGTCGTTACTAAGACCCTTAGGCTCAGCCAACAGAATAGCGTGTAAAGATATTTCATGCAACTCATGCAACGTAAAATGGAATGAGAGAATTATAGTAATAATGGTATTAGCATTAATGTCCCTTACGGAAGTGAAGAAAAATGTATGTCAGTAGCTAAAAGGAACATGATTACGTAGAGTTTAGCAATACAAACGAATGAAATGCACTGACACTGATAATTTCAACGAGGAAAATGGTGCCTGCATGCATGCCGGTAAGTGGCACAAAAATGTTGCCAAGATAATGAAAGCGATTTACTTAAGAAATTAGTATGAGGAGATTTTGATTTTTACTTTCATAAGTAATGAGTCTTTTACTTGTGATCGTGATCACGGAGTTTTTTTCGTATCGATGTGAATGAATAACAAGACTCAGGTGGAAAATTCCATTTTTATGCATGCTCTTTTAAAATAGCCTATGTAATTTGGTACTAAGAAGACAGATATTGAATAAATGCAGGTTTTTTTTACCAAAGACTAAAAACAAATTCTGTATCTACTACGTATATTAAAATATTCCCGATTTCTGAGGTTTCCAATATCGTAAAACCCACACTTCATAATTTATTTTGAACATGAAATTCGAAAATAATATCTCCAATTAATACTTTACTGATTTTAATATTCTTTAGAATGTTAGCTATATACTATGTATTTGCGTTGAAATATTCAGAAGAATGCATTTCTATTTGTTAATAAATAAGTTTTCATTTTCCTGCCTTGTCTTATCCGTATATTGGACAAACGGAGTCTGAAGCTGTAAACTGTACGTTTCGTTGTCTGAGAGTTGGTTGCAGCGTGTGCGTCCATGCAAAGAAGTGAACGTCATATCGCACCGATTTTTCGTGGTCTCTGCGCCCAGGCCAAGTCGGGGTAGTGGCGCAGAGGGGCGAAGCCGGATGGTGGGTGACGGAGGGGAGCGGGGCAGTGCGGGACGGGACGGGACGGGACGGGACGGGACGGGAAGGGACGGGATGGAGCGGGGCGGAGAGAGGCGGAGCGAGGTGGCGCGGGGCAGAACGAGGCAATACAGCGCAGCGCGGCGCGGGGTGGGATGGGGCGGGGCGACGCAGGGTGGGGTAGGGCGGGTGACGCGGGGGTGGGTCAGGCGGGGCCGGGGGACGCGGGGCGGGGCGACGCGGGGCGGGGCGACGCGGGGCGGGGCGACGCGGGGCGGGGCGATGCAGGATGAAATGACGCGAGGGGGGTGCCGCGGGGCGGGGCAGGGCGACACGGGATTTGGTCACGCGGGGCGGGGTGGAGTGACGCGGGTTGGAGCGGTGAGGGGTGGGGCGGGCAATGACGGGGCAGAGCAGAGCAGAGCGGCGCGGGGCAGCACGGGACAATACAGCGCAATTCGGCGCGGGGTGGGATGGGGCGGGGCAGGGCGACGCGGGGTGAGGTGACGCGAGGCTGGGGGCTGAGGGGCGGGGCGACGCGGGGTTGGGTCACGCGGGGCGGGTGAGCGGGGAGGGGCGACGCGGGGTGGGACGCAGGGTGGGGCGGGAATGACAGGGCAGAGCAGAGCAGAGCAGAAACAAAGAGCGGAGCGGCGCGGGGCAGCACGGGACAATACAGCGCAGTTCGGCGCGGGGTGGGATGGGGCGGGGCAGGGCGACGCGGGGTGAGGTGACGCGAGGCTGGGGGCTGAGGGGCGGGGCGACGCGGGGTTCGGTCACGCGGGGCGGGTGAGCGGGGTGGGGCGACGCGGGGTGAGGCGGGGAATGACGGGGCAGAGCAGAACAGAGCAGAGCGGCGCGGGGCAGGGGCGCCTTGGACGCCGAGGACGTGGCGTCGTCGGGAGGGGGCCGCAGGGTGGCCCTTGACGTGCCGGCGTCCCGGCGCGCGATAAGGGAGCCTCGGCGGCGGCGGCGGCGCGGGCCGGCTATCGCCAGCGCTATCGTCGCGATTGAATTGCAAAGTGGCCGCCGCCGCCCGCGGCGCCTTGCAGCCCGCGCCACTCGCAGCCGCAGCCGCGTTTCGGAGAGCGGACTTCCGGCCTCGGAGACGCCACGGCGTCACACTCGACCCTGCACACTCCGCTCCGGGCGCCCGCTTCGGCCCCTTCGCAACCCCTCCGCAGACCCTCTTCAACACCCTTGGAGACCCTCCTCGGCTCCTTCGCAGGCCCTCCGCAGACCCTTCTCAAGCCCTCCGCAAGCCCTTTGCGGGCCCTCTGCAGGCCTTCCGGAGACTTCCTCAGATGTTGCTTAGGCCCTCACCAGTCTCTTCGGAAGCTCCCCGCTGGCCCTCCATACACTGTTCATGTTCTTTTTTCAGGTCTCCGCGAACCCTTCTCAAGTCTTCCGCAAGGCACCCTGCAGGCCTTTGCATTCGTCTCGGCCCCTTGTCCTCCTCGTTGTAACGCTTTTCAGCTACATTGCAAAGGCCTTCGTATGGATTTCGTGGTGGTCAATGCGAGTTCGTAGAATTTTTGAAGTTTGTATCCCTTCTGCGATCTTTTTCCAAAACTGGATCATTATTATTATTATTATTATTATTATTATTATTATTATTATTATTATTATTATTATTATTATTATTATTATTATTATTATTGTTTTAATTATAGTGTTCTCCGAAACGGATGGTTTGTATGTGCGTCAGCCTCAGAAATGTTTAATAATAATCGAGGCTACACATGATTTCAGGTCACGCCTGCGAGCTTTGCAACTTTACGTAATACATTTGATAGCCTCATCATTCTCTGAAGAATTTAATTGAGAAAGCGGATGTGCAGCACTTCCTCTAGTTTCCCTGCACTATCTCCCCCCCTCTCTCTCTCTCTCTCCCTCTCTCCCTCCCTCTCTCTCTCTCTCTGTGCATTAGCTTCATTCATACCATCTCCAACCTGATATATTCTTCATTCTTCATCAGCCGTTCTTTACAAGACTTCTGGCTCAGAAAGTGTGAATCAGAATAATAATTAGGATTTGAAATTTCGCATGGAGTGCGACGAATACTCTGTTCCTAAAACAGCACCACATTTTAGAAATTAGGACTTGTCTTGGGGTGTAATTTCGCTCCTGTATACACGTGTACCGGTACAAAATTCAGTTGAACAGCGGCGTTCCTGCAGAGGAATCACTACCTGGTAGCGCGCCTTCTTAAGCGAAAGGAGCTTGAGGGGTCTGGAGGTCGGGTGAAGGGTTGGCTCTCGTGTAAGATCACACTGGCAGATGAAGCCATGTTGCAGTATAAGCATCATATGATTTTTTTCTGTGGCGTCTGCAACCAGAGGATGGAGATGGCAACTCTTGCGATGTGCGGTGGTATCTTCCATCTGAGTCACCGTTTGAAACGACCTTGATGCCGCAGAAAGATTGAGGCCAACTCGAGACGGAGTACTTATTATGCACATACACACATACGACGTACGTACGTTCGTACATGTCTTAAACTAATGTAAATTAACACTTCGTTGTAATTCCGAGTGATGATAATGGTCAAGTTAAGAGACGATGTAATCTCGAATATGCTGAATACATAGCAGATCCTTCTTAACCCTTACAGTAGAATCACTAAAGTCCCAAGACTGTTGAATCTCTTGAATTTAAGAAATCATTTATTTTAGTTTTGTTCATTGAATAACGTAAAATATGGACGTGAAAAAATAATTACTGAAATTTGTTTTATGATTGGCTTCAATCTTCTCGTAATATGACTTACATCAACACCTGATTCGTTAAACAAAAAGTTACGAATTCAGGACTTTGTAAAATGTGCTTAAACTGTTGTTTATTAACTTCAAGAATATTCTAGAATATTCACAGAATATAACTGGAGTCAACAAAATCTAATTTGTTGCTATTTTGTTTTTTGTTTTTCAAATCAAGAATGTGTGCGTGTGTGTGACTAGGGAAAATATGACATTGTCTTTCATTGCAACCCGACGAGTAAATGACCTTGTAATCAAATTATCATCCATGCTACTTTTTTTTCTGCTGTAGACTATTGTTCAAGTTTCGTTTTATCAGCGATTTCTTGTGTATGGTTAATGAATACACACTATAAAATCCGTAGAGATTCTTCTGATAAAGTCATTATGTTTTGTTTCTTCGAAAAACCTTGTAAACATATGCCAAATTCTTTGATAATTTGGCAATAAATTATTTGAATTAGGAAATTTATTGCTTATAAAGAGTGACTCACCTCAGTATTGCAGGCTTGAGGTTCAGGATTGGCGCAATACAATAGAATGTAATATTATTGCATTCTGGGGGAAAATTTTGTTAATTCTTGACTGAAGGGGAAAATGGATATGCAATTAGATCATTTATTTTTCTAAAAACTTTATTATTTCAAATATTTATGGCAAAAGGTGCCACTGCACCCCCAACGGTGTGAGCGGATTTTTAGCCCCAAATGCGTAAGTAAAGAAAACAAAGAGGATTCGAAATACGAGAAGTCTTGGAGTGGTGGTGATACTAATAAGTCTTTTTCCCTCAACCAGTAATATCTCATTGAAAGTGAAGTTAAAAGTTTGTTTTTAAGGAATAATGAAATGTTGTTAAGGATATTTCAAATTGTTGCTAGAGATTTGAACTTATAGAAAAATACTCATTAACATACCTGCGCATGAATATTTTCCTGAATACTTTTCCTGATGTAGATAATTGAAAGATACTATATAAAAAGCGCAACAAGCAATTTTTGTTTACACTTGGCTATAATGTGCCTTCTGGATTTTACACTACCACAATTATTAAATCGAAATCATACTCCGTTGTCGGGTCGGTGTGATTCACAACATTTTTGTTTCACCTGCCGTAGTTTGAGTAGATATAATTCATGGTTTATTATCACAATTAATAGATAGAACATGGTTCGTATGTGACACGTATCTACCAAGCGACAAGGCGGGACAACGATCAGAAATCGGATGTTGTTTCAGGTGAAAGCAGAGGCTGTAGGCGGCTGTGAGAAAAATATGTACGTCGCGTTCCCTGAATGTAGAAAAACCTCGTCGTTTTAGCAGCATTGTATAGGCAGCAATCCGATGAAAAGTGCGCGAATAGGGGCACAAACTAGAACTGCGACGTAAGTGATATTCACGAGAAAACAGAAGGGCTGTAGAATTCTAGCGGCCGTCTGCTCTGATCGGTAGTTTTCCGTGGTTTCTCCGATCACCACTAGGCGAATGCCGGAGCAGTACCTTAGCAAACGGGCCACGGACCGCTCGCGATCTGTCCTTCCTCTTCCTTGTCCTATCCTCTCCCCTTACACGCACACACACTAACATGCACTACACTACCACATATTCCGGGAGACCGGTCGGGAGCTTAGAGCTTGTCTCGGCTGGGGCGGTGCCCCGCTGGTGGAAGAGTCCTGGTTAGGGGGAAACCCCACTAGCCGACGGTAGGTCGGCGCCGGATCTCGCCATCCAGCGGGGGAAGATCACCGCCATCTCCCGATAAAAAACATGCACTACACGAACGGAACTAATGACCACAGTAGTTGACGTGCCCGGAAACACGAATCAATCAATCAATCAGAAGGGCTGTAGACACAAGTCATCAGGAACGTGCAGTGTGAGGGGCTCAGAGGCCCAAGGGCCCTGTAGAAAGCTCGCCCTTCGGCAAAGCCCCCGGCAGAAGGCATTTCCATAAGGCAGTCATGAAATGGAAGGCATCTCTCTCACCTCGTCAGCGCCCTTAAACAGAAACAATTTTCCCAAGATAGCCATTGTGGCAAGGCGGAGGATGCGTTTCACATAGTACGTCCCTCGCCTCGAACGCAAGACAGCCCTTCTGCAGAAGGCATTGCAATAAGGCAGCCATCAAACGCAAGGCTTGCATTCGACACATCAGCGCCCTTCGGGAGAAGTCCCTATCCGAAGGCAGTCATTCATGAGAAAGCTCAAGATGCGTTGCTCCTAGTGTAGTACTCGCGTCATCTGTACTTTTCAACAGAAGGTCAATCCCTAAGGTGGTCATTAAAGGTATGGCACTCGCCATGTCAGCCTCCTTCAACAGAAGTTATTTTCCCAAGAGAGTCATTGCGGCAAGGCGGACAACGTGTCTCACCCAAAATATCTCTCGTCAGCGCCCTTCGGCACAATGTCCTGTCCAAAGGCAGTCGTTGACGATAAGGCGGAAGATGTGTTTCACGCAATATATCCTTATTTTATTATTTTTTTAAATTTATTTTACGTCAAAAAACAGTTAAAACTGCGTATGACGTGCTATGGGGAGAAGTAAATTCTGTGCACATTTTCAAAATTCTGTGATCCCTACACTAAGTCATATACTACTTGAGTTTTGAATTAATTTTTAAAAAAATGAAAAAAACCGCTCCCATGTAATAAAATCTATTTTCAAGGATAAATAAGCAATAAATGTTGGGCTCTTATCCATGATGTCCTTCGTCTAGGAATAACACTTCCTGCCGCGACAACATGGAAACGATAATTTGAATAACTATATTTTCCACTGAATTCTAGAAGTCAGGCACAGATAATGAAGTTACATTTATGTCCAGAAGCAAAACAAGGGGCCGTGTCAGCATGTGGTCAATGGATCAGGGAAACTGGACGAAAACCTGATCGAGATGGGGATCATTGACCCAGAAGCTGCGATACAATACTTGTTACTATTACATTATATACTACTTGTTATTATTTAGAATTATACAGTCCAAATGGTAAATAATACCGTAAATATTACTGTTAAAATTAACGTTACTTACCTTGTGATGGTCAGTATAGTCTCTAATTGTATAGAAACAGTTATGCAGCAGAAACGATTTCACTTTGGATTTCACTTATCCTTCGCTGCGTTTGTGTCCTTCGGCAGAAGGCGCTGTCCAAAGGCAAGCATTAGAGAAGGCGCAGGGTGCATTGCATCCCTTCCTTCGCCTGGACAGCTCCCTTGGGCAGAGGACTTCCACCGCCCGTGCCCCGTGATCCGTGCACGGCCCGCGGTGTGGCGCGCCGAGTGTAGCGCCGCAGTCCGGCGTGCGTGCGTGCGGGCCGGCGGGCGGGTCGGTCGGCGCCGTCGGAACGCGTGGCGCTGCTTATCGCCGCGTGGAAATATGGGGAATTAATCTGATACCCGCTACACTTTCCGAAACGCTGAAGGAAACACAAACGTGGAATAAACGCGAGCGATAAACGATAAGAGTAATCGGCCGATAAGCCTTGAAAAGTTTTAACACAACTTTTCTAAAATTCTTTTTGCCACAAGAACACGAAGCTTGTTTACGGGCTGTTCTTTTGTTGTTGCGATAGTATCCCGCTGGGATTTTGTAATCCATTTCGTTTGGAAGCGGTGTTGAGGTTGGTTGTTTCTTCTTGACTGTTCTTTTTATGTAGAATTTTAAGAGATATGTGAAAGACGATCTCATACAAGGTGGCGCTTAGATCAACCTAGGAACCCTCCATTTCTCTAAATGATTCTACCGTATGTTGTTGCCTAATACAATTAATAAAGTATAAAATGTTACAGAAATCTGTAATACTACAATTTGAAGTTCTTCAAAACGGTAAATATGTTACGTTTGTAAATATCTTATGTGATTTCATGTATTATAAATATAAAATATGTTGGTGAATATAAATTCCGTAAAATTCTTTTTTGTCATATCCTTTTAATGGAATTCTTTGCTGTTTTCAGAAGACAAGATCTTTGAAAGTTAAGCGAAGGAATAGATCGAATATCTGAAAAGAAAAAGAGAATCAGATGTAATGTCTCTTTTTGGAAAAGTAATACTTCCTATTCTAAAAGTCGAATACGTAATTGTTCAGTCATCCTAAACCTTAGTTATATTTTGCGTGTTTTTTGATGTTACAAATTCTTTTTCATTTCAAAAAGTACGTCATACATTTTTTTCATTTTAATACTTCAATATTTTCATACGTTTGCTGTAATATTAAGTCAATTTTATATTATTAAATTATATCTTTACTTTTCTATTGCTAATTAAAATAATTTATTTTCTGAATTTAAAATTCTTTATCATGCGTAAACCAATATCTAAATTTCATCTTCATCGTGATTTTTAACACCAATCATGGTCACAGTGCTATCAAAAGAACTGAATGTGTTGTTACGTAAGATGGGACCACGTTCAACTTTCAGAGGTGAACATCGTTAAAGCCGCTCGCAAGCTTTGATTTTGAATTGCATTGAGATTTAACGTAATTTCAGAGGGTTGCTCCTACGTCCCTAGGAGCCCTCCAAAGCAATGGGGTCGCAGTCTCCTACCGAGGTAGTGGCACGCTTCATGGCACGTTGGCATCCCATGAGCTTCTCCGCGCAACGGAAAGAAAACGGCTATAGAACAGTACTAAACACGCCGTTTTACGATAGCTAATGGTGTAAAAGTTTTTTTTCCTAGGACTCTTATCCAGCCGACGCCGGTTGCCCTTTACGTCCCGAAGGGACGCATACTCGACCATACACTAGACAAATACTTGCGGGCTCCTCTGATCTGGGGTCAGCAGAACGCGAGGCCTTCCGCGACAACACACACAAAGTCAAGGGACAAACAACCATGCCCAAGGCGGGACTCGAACCCGCGACCCTTCGGACCGAAGCGCTGAGTCGGTACTCGCTCTTTGCCACCTCGGCCATCCAGCTCGGCGGTGTAAAAGTAAAAATATAAATAAAAACAAGGAGTTCTTAAATTTATCTCGATCTCGCCCAATCGTATTTCATGTGTAAAGCGTAAGCGCGTGCAAGGCGTCTTTGACTACCTTCTGCATTAAGCCGCCAACCTTAAGGCGTATGTCGGGATGGTCCCTAGTATTGCATCCCTGACGTCAATGTAAATATACCCCCTTTTTTGTTTATTGTTCACAATTGAGGCATATCGGATAATGACAACTGACATTTCGGGCGAATTTAGAATTATTGATTCTAAGTGGAATAAGTAGGAGCTCTTTTTTATCTCATTTTTTAAGAATGTTCCTTATATCATGTCTTTCCATCTTGCGAAATTTCAAGAATAAACAAAAAATGACAAAAGATTCATTTGACTCGCACAGATAAATTAATGTAGCTGGTAGCCACATTGTTTTTTTTCCTTTGCGACATGAAATGTCAGTTAATATTAATTACATCCGAACGCCTCAACTGTAACTTTTGAAACTGTAAATTCATGAAAGTGGTTGGGCGGAAGAGCAGGCCTGAGCCTGGCCACAAGTAAAGACAATTGTACCTTCGGCTCTCTTGAGGCGAGGTGATCAACTGAGTGGAGGGTGATTTCGTCGTGCTGCCCGTGCCCGGGCTCCCGCTGGTGGCAACGGCCTTGGCATCGCTGCTCCAGAACATCGAGGAGTTTCTGTGGGAATCTGCACTAATCTGCGGCGGTGGCCCGGGGCGGGGGGGGGTGATGGGCGATGGGCGATGGGCGCGGGTGCGTGGCCGATGCGCAGATAACCCTTTGCATCCGCCTCCCCCCCCCCAACCCTCCCTCCCTCCGGCGCTCGCCGCCCGTCATTGCCCGCCTGTCGATATATCGGACATTCGATAGCATCGATTTAACAATTTAGATACTGAAGTGAAAAGTATTTATCCGAGTGCACGTTTATCGAGCAATATCGTTAATTTGAGGCGATAACATGGCAATCTTGGTGTAGAATTTCATCGGCGCGCCCCAATACTATCTTGTACACTTGCTCGAATTTTTAACCTACTTTCCCTTGTGGATAATTACTTGATGCGGTGGTGCAGTTGGTTTATCTGCTTTTTCTGCTATTATGTGGATCATTTCGCCCGTTAGACGACTGGCGAATGTTTTGAAATATAAGAATTTCGTATGACATTTTACGAAGGTATTCAAACGTTCTTTTAGAGATGTATTGCTTATATTAAAAATATTGATTTTCACTACCGCTTCTGAGAAAAAATCCTAAAAAATACATCTTCGGGCAAAATGGTACATGGTATTTAAGCGCGATTTCGACAGCTGTAATAACTTGAACCGCAAAAAACTGTTCTCCAAGGTACCTGCGCATATGTACAATATTTCATTCGTTTTCACTCTTTAGAATGCCAATGACGTTTCTTTTCTGGATGTGAAACAGATGGGAGTTTGTAAAAATAGGAGGCTTCATTTCCTTTAATACTTCTGTCCGCTTCTCTTTGGTAAATTGGATTGCGATATGGGCACCGCAAGTTAAAATTCATTTAGATTAGTGGAGAGATTGGCTATATATCATACGGAGCATGAAAAAGTTACTCTGCTATAGACGCGATAGCGAGGGCGAAAGTACGTGGGCTCATAGGTTATACGGTTCGATGCATGCTGTGAAGCATAGTTCTTCTACCCTCCTTCGGAGATAACTGCCATATTCACGATTGCGAAACTGATACAAGTCATTTCTATCACGTTTATTATCAAGAATGGACGAATGTGGTTCTGTAACGAGTATTTTTACGATGTTTCGAGAAACTAAGGTTTACTATTTAAAAAGTTAAAGAGGGAAAGGTTATTAATTTGTAATCGGAAGGACATAAAAACAGATCCTTACTGCAAAAGTGTGTTTTTGAGTTTAGACTGCATGTATTAGTTGCGGCAGAAATACAAATTAGTCCAAGAAGATAAAAACTTTGACAGCCGGTAGTAAAATACGTTTCTATGGGGCATACAGAGAGTGCTAAAGTTCAATTTCTATCCCTAGTGCTAAAAGCGAAACGATACTCAAATGTTCAGACATGTGTAAATGCAACAAAGAAACCAAAACAAATTCGTCTGATACCTTCTACTACTTGTAACCTTTATGTAATATAGTACACAAATAAAAGATTTGTGTACTTCAATTATAATAAAATAGTCAATAAGGCTGTCTGAAATAATATGATGCACGTGGTAAAAGAGAATTTATTTTGCTCATAGGATTGCGTCAATCGATCTATCGGTCTCCTGTCGCAACTTTTCCTACTCGCAAAATGGATGTCAACTTTTACCACTTGTATCATAAATTACTATTATGTTAAAGTTACTAATTTTCTTTTGTTTCAAACGCTAGTCATGTTCTAGAATCTGGTTGGACGGAGTAACTAGAGCGTGTGCGGACTCAGCGCCTCGGTCTGAATGGCCTCGGGTTCTAGTCCCGCTCCGCTGTGAACATGGTTGTTAGTCCCTTGTCACCGGGAGCGGTAGGTCAGTGCATCAACTGATGTCACTGCAGCGCCTCTGACCGGGAGGTAATAGGATCGAGTCCTGACGGCGGCAGGATTTCCGACACTAGCTTTTCAGCTAGGTCAAATTGAGTCGCTGTCTGGTGGAGAATTCTAGCGGCCGGCTGCTCTGATCGGTAGTTTTCCGTGGTTTCTCCGATCAACACCAGGCTAATGCCGGAGCAGTACCCTACCAAACGATTCACGGACCGCGCGCGATCTTTCCTTCCTCTTCCTTGTCCTATCCTCTCCCCTTACACCCACACACACACACACACACACACACACACTTACACTAACATGCACTACACTACCACATATTCCGGGAGACCTGTCGGGAGCTTATAGCTTGTCCAGGCTGGGGCGGTGACCCGCTGGTGGGAGAGTCCTGGTTAGGGGGACATCCCACTAGCCGACGATAGGTCGGTGCCGGATCTCGCCATCCGGCGGGGGAAGATCACCGCCATCTCCCGAGAAAAAACATGCACTACACTTACGGGACTAATGACCAAAGCTGTTGACGCGCCCGGAAACACGAAAAAAACAAACCAAAGTCCCTTGTCTTTCATGTGTGTGTAGTCACCAAGGGCCTTGTGTGTTTGCTGACTACACACCGAGGCCCGCGAATGTGTCAGTGTCTAGTATAAAGATGAATACGGATCCCCATGGGAGACATAGTGAGTACCCGGCGAGTATAGTCAAAATCGCTATCCACTGAAGGAAAAAAGCATATTCTAACACAACACGTGACCGGTATTATATTCTCCTGGAAACTGTATTTGTGTTGTTCTTTCGAGGTCAGAGTAACCTGTATACATTCATGCGCGTTTTACGATGGCTTTTCTTCTAGGGTCTCGGCCTTTCGATCCGCTTGTCCCTGCTGCTTCCGCTTTGACTGTCGTGTCTAAAGCGTACCCGTTGCCAGTATCTCCGGCGACTCCCTATCACCACCAACACCAAGAAATGTCCATCTCCGGCATCTCTCCACCGCGGACATCAAAAACTTCATCTCTAGCGCTTCACTATCACCACCACATAAATACCACGCCAATTATCACACCACCGTTTTCATTCCCAACATCCCAACCATAACTCCACCAATATTATCGTCACTATCACTGTCACTTGTCATCCCACTGCCACTACGTCGCTACCACTATCACTACCGCCATCAATGAGCAAACACCACAAACACCATTTCCACCTTCAACCACAACCCCACGACTAAGACTACCATCACTATCGTTAGTATCATCAGTTCCACCACCAACATCAAGTCCGCGACAATCGCCTCAAACCGCTTTTCCACCTCCAATATCCCCACTTAATCCCACCACCACCACGACAACCACCGGTGTCATATCTAGCAATACTCCCTCCACCGCCAACACACCCCTCTCTATCATCTCGTCTTCCTCCGCGCCCTTATTCTGCTTCTCGTCCTCTTCGCCCCCAGCGTCGCCGGCGGCGCTGCACTCGCGATAGCGGCGGCGGCGGCCGCGCGCCAGATACGGAGTGATAATGAGCGGGGCTGCCAGCGGCGGCGGCGGCGGCGAGGGGCGGGCCGAGATAAGGAACAGTGTTTGGAAAGGGTAGGCCACCCTGGCGGAGGGACGCGACGCGGCCTAGATAAGAGCTCCGAGTTCCGGGCAGGCTCCGCCGCCGCCGCCGATGACTATCGCCCCATGGTTCATTAGCATGGTCGGCGCGCCGCCCTGGGGGGCGGTGGGGGCGGCGGCGGGGGCGGTTGCGGCGTTGCCGTGTGTCGCCCCGCGCGAGGGGGCCCCCGTCTTTTTTTTTTGCTCCCAGTTCTCTTTTTCTTCCCTCGTGCAGTGTAATAATCCCGAGATACGGTCTGCCTGTTATCAGTGTTCTTTTAAAATTAGGGATCGAGGCGAAATGGGGAGGAAAAATTTCGCGGGGTCCTGGGGGTAGGGACGTAGTGTGGGCGTGGTCTGGGATACAGCAATTTTTTTTTAACTGACGAAGAATTTCGTGGTCGTTGTTTGCAATTGTATAAATTGCTTTATTAACGATCGCAGTGTACAGCACTAGGGCATGATCGTAATTTGCGAGCAATTTCTTTTCTGTCGCAAATTTCAGGTTAATTTCTTTAAAAGTTTGTCTTATTTCTCTCATTAATTCCGCATTGAAGGTAAGGGAATCTAGCACCTGTTATCTTCGAATAAATCATTATTCAGGAAATAGGTAGAGTTCATTTTTTATTGATCGCCACGATTTGTTTTTTCGTGTGATCTACATTTTCAGTCACATATATTATGCAATTACTGGAGATATGATCTTGTGATAACAAATATTGTTTTTGCGTGTAGACGAAATGAATTTTCTCAAATACAATACTTTTTCTGTGGTCTTGCGTTGGCAGTCTCAATATCGTTGCAAAAAGACAGATATGCGCACGATATGGAACTACGTGTGGTGTGGACAGTCTCGGAAAGAAAGAAATGAATGGCTCAAGTGAGAAAAACCTTATAACCAAATATGAAAATTTAATAGATCCGCTCCGTAGATTCAGTTAATTTCATACATGCTACTCATGTTGATGTTTTTGAATTTTACATTCTATTTCCTTTTTAATATTATAGCATCTCTCTCGAATTGATATTTCTTCCGATTGACTTCTGTCGAGAGTTGTTAGCATAGAATCCTCGTGGAAAATGAAGTGTTCCGAAGAAATCGTTTACTTGCCGAGAAAAACAGTGTACAAATTACTGTGACATGGTAAATAAGTTTTCAGACACAAGCTGTAATTTAGGTATAATTTATGAATAAATATTTTACAAGCTTTTTCAGTAGTAAGGGACACGCCTGACCTCAACCACACACTTTTACTGACGTACACACGGCCCTTCTGCTTGTGACCAGCGTGTACCCTGGGCCTCAGTAAAAAATCTGCGAATGCACGCCGCGCAACACAAGAATTACAGTGGACGCAACACAGTTACAGAAGAATTACCCGGTGGACGATCCGCGTTCCCGACTTCAGAGGTACGTCGGTCGCCTCGTACTGTGGCATGGTTCGCTCCGGTCTGGACGAAGATTTTGCGTAAAACTAGCGAATTCCAAAAACGAGTTTCACGGAGACCCTCCACTCGGCTGTTTATACACGTGGTATCCGCCGTTTTGCCACCGACCATGTCAGCTACTTCTGCGCTTGGCGTCAGATGGAAAAATCCGATCACTTCACTGGCGCGTCCGGCACTTTCCACGGACAGCCCTTTCCTCCTTGAGACGAGTTATTTGCTCCTTGATTTTACATGTGCTCTCTTTGTTGACCTCATTACTTACATTCTTTCGCCAATAATCTTGAGTTTTGAACCAATTTTCTTAATCAAAAGACAACAATTCTTTAAATAATCAAAATTTAGGCTTTCTTAATCCTTTTGCAGGGCAATTCCTTGAGGATGGTTCAGTCTAGTAGGGTATTTTTTTTTTTTTTTTTTTTTTTTTGCATCTGAGAATACGATTCAATAAGTTGCGCTGATGGCGGATTATTAAAAGCAGATACGTTTGAAAGAATGTTTTTTTATGAACTCGAGGTAATTCGTACTAGATTAAATACTTATTTTGGACTTACCAGAGTGCGTCTCAAGGCCGCGCGCAAAGGCGCTGGAGTCGCCGAAAGACGGCAAAACGCCGTCACCCTCCCCCAAAGCATTACAGCCAGCCTTTGCGACGCTGCGCTACATATTTTACTAGACGAAAATGCGAATGCAAAAAAATGTAAATGAGATAAAAATGTACTTGGCAATTATAATAAATTTGACAAAGTCAGAGGCAACTAACATTACGTATCTTACAAAACCAATCTTTCATGGTACTTATTACAAATCGATTTCGAATAATAATAATATATCTACACAGTGACACGCCAAAAGTAATAAATTCTAACTCCATTGTATGTATCACGCGTTTGTATTACGTTATATAGTAATAATAATAGTAATAGTAATAATAATAGTAATAATAATAATAATAATAATAATAATAATAATAATAATAATAATAATAATAATAATAATAATAATAATAATAATAATAATAACGGAATTATATGTAACACTACCCGTTTTGTTCAATCACTCACGTATTGTATCTTCTTTCTTTCGCACTGGAATTCCCGAATGTGGGAAGTTATCTGTGCAGTACCTATGGTTAACTCGCGAGCGCTGCTCCGCCGCAAGAATTGTACGAGGCGCCCGCCGTATCTCGGCCGCGCACTTGAGAGGGCTTCCGGTGAATTCCAAGTGCCTCACGCGACTGGCGGTTTGCATACGCGCACGCAGGCCTGGGGCGCCGGGCGCCGGCCCTGTCGAACACAACACAACAGCAACAGCCCCTGGCCACCGCCGGCCCCTCGCGTGCTGTCACGGACGATCCTCCTCCCACCTCCTCCTCCGCCGCCGCCGCTTGCCCCCGCTGCTGCTGCCCCCATCTTCACTCCACCGCCTCCCGGTTGCATCTTGGTCGCAGACCTTACCACCGCCAACACTATACTCCCATTGAAACTCAGCGACACTTCACGATCTCGAGCGGAAGGGGGCGGCAGGATTGTCGACACTAGCTTTTCAGCTCGGTCGAATTCAATCGCTGTCTGGAGGAGGATTCTAGCGACCGGCTGCTCTTATCGGTAGTTTTCCGTGGTTTCTCCGATCAACACCAGGCGAATGCCGGAGCAGTACCCTAACAAACGGGCCACGGTCCGCGCGCGATCTGTCCTTCCTCTTCCTTGTCCTATCCTCTCCCCTTACACACACACTTACACTAACATGCGCTACACTACCACATATTCCGGGAGACCGGTCGGGAGCTTAGAGCTTGTCTCGGCTGGGGCGGTGCCCCGTTGGTGGGAGAGTCCTGGTTAGGGGGAAACCCCACTAACTGACGGTACGTCGGCGCCGGATCTCGCCATCCAGCGGGAGACGATCACCGCCGTCTCCCGAGGTATAACATGCACTACACTAAGGGAACTAATGACCAAAGCAGTTGACGCGCCCGGAAACACGAAAAAATCAATCAATCGAGCGGAAGGAGAGTGGGATATAGACGTCCCATCCGGAGCTCCACTACCAAAAATGCAAGTCGTAACGAAGCTCCCTATTGGATGATTGCCTCCGCGCCCAGCACGTGGCCGCGAAGTGCCAGTTTGTTTCAATCGAAGTGTACCCTAGTCACAGACACCGTCAGTACCACCGTCATACACTTCGTTGCGGTCACAGTCAGAAGCATAGCCACCGTCACTCCTACATACACGGTCACTGTCTCAGCCTTAGTCTTCGTCACAGCTAGTCATTGGTAGTCTTCCTCCACCAACGCCACCGCCGCCGCCACCACCCACAACAACAACAACAACAACAACAATACCACTAGAGTCGCCACCACCTCGGCCACTGTAACCGCCACCGCCATCCCTCGCTTCCATCACCGCTGCCATTTCCACGTGGCTGTTGCACGGCGGGTGCCGTGCGTCGCGGCGTCTTCGCCTGCGGCCGCCTGTCTGTCAGGCGTCCGATTGGCTTGACGCGCAAATTACCGGCTGTCGAAAGCCTTCGCCCGCCACGCGCTCCGCCCAACCGATAAAGGCAGCAACAAAAAGCGCCCTCTCCCTCCCATCCCCTGCACGCGCTCCTTCTTGCTTCTTTCCTTCCATCTTTCCTTTATTTCTTTCCCTTTCTTATCCTTTTTTCTTTCCTTCCTTTCTTTCCTTCCTTCTTTCCTTTCTTTTCCTTTCTTTCCTTTCCTTTCTTTCTGTCTTTCTTTCCTTCCATCTTTCCTTCTTTACTTTCTTTCTTGCCCTTTCTTTTCTTTTTTCTTTCCTTCCTTCCTTTCCTTTCTTTCTTTGTGTCTTTCTTTCTTTGTGTCTTTGTGTCTTTCTTTCTTTCCTTTGTTTCTGTCTAAAAGTTTTGTTTTAGGTTTCCTTTCCCGATTCCTGGCTCTCTCTTTCTTTCTCGTTTTCATTTCTTTTTCTTTTCCTTTGTTTTTGTTTCTTGCTCATTTCTTATTTTTTCTTTCCCTTTTTTTTCTTTCTTTCTTTCTTTGTCTTCTGACTCCGTGTTCCTTTTCCTTTCTCTTCTCCCTGGTTCCGTATTTTTGTCTATCAACACGTCAATACGAAAAGGTACGCGTGTCTGCATTTTTTAAAATCTATATTTTGTTCGTTCAAACACTTCCATATATTCTTTCGCGATTTGTTTCATCCTCTGCTTCTTTTACTCCTCCTCCTCCTCCTCCTCTTAGTCGTCTAATTGTTTCTCAATATGTTTCGTGCAATATTTCATTTCTCCATTTTCCTTCGTCTTTATCTAACTGTCGATCTTACTTTTGTTGTGACGTATCTTGTTGGGAATGTTTAGTCGTTTTCTTCTCATATTTCTACCTCGCTATCAGACCATTCTTTTTTTGTAAGTTAGAGGTATATTGCTTTTACATGTATCCTTTCATATTGTATTCATTATTGTATATTTTTCTATGTGCATAATATGATTTGTATTTGCAAGTTCATTTTACCAGAATATATCTTTTGTATAATTCTATTTTTGTTTGAGTTTTATTCGTCTCCATTCTGGTCTATTCGTAGTAAGTCTTTTTTTTCGCTGTCTCTTTAGCCGTTGCAGTTGGTATCTCTTATTACATCTGCTGCTCTTTCTGTGTTCACTCCTCCGCCCCGCCCCGCCCCGCCCCACCCCTTCCGTCGGGCACTGGGGTTATGTAAATCGAACTGCATCTGCGGTGGCAGCTCCGGCGATGATTTAAAAGCCATTACGCAGCCATTTGCGCCGATACAAGACAGGGAAGACGTAACAATTACTGGGAACGAGCGGCCGGGGCGAGCGCGTCGACGGGGAGAGGCGGGGACGGGGGCGGGGAAGAGTAACGTCGCCCACGCGGAGGCGGCGAGGGCGGGGCACGCCTGCTCGCTCCGCTCACCGCCCTCCCGCCCCCGCCCACTCCACGCCACTCCGCCCCGCCACTGCCCTGGCCACCGCCGTCGCCTGCTCTTCGCTGCCCGGCCCAGGAGTTTGCGTTTCCTAGCCACCCGCGTAGCCACCTCTTTGCTGATGCACACGGTCAAATCCTTCATACTGACGCACGTCTACCTAGATATGAACCCGTGCCAACGTAACCATCCGTTTGCGAAAACCATATGGATCTTCCGACTGCCAGCTTGTCGTCTTCATTCCCTCACCCGCGCTCTCTACTTTCAAACTGCTTACCCTGCTTACTCTAAAAGCTCAACAATTCGTCCCACCCCTTGCTAGACAGCTTATTCATGAGCCTACCCACATGCTCGCATCTCGCCTTGTGCGATGCTTCTTGCTACGGTCCGTTCGCGTCACCGTCCCCGTCGCCGTCGCCGCCCCCGCGGGCCGCCGGGCGCAGGCAGGCGCGCGCCGCAACCGGTCGGTGGGCGCGATTTACGCGCGTGAAATATGAAGACATTTCAATACTGGCCCCACCGCGCTCTGTTTCGCTTTCAATTTCGGAGCAGCAGCCAAAAGGCGCGCGGCGCGGCGCGGGCGGGCCGGCCGGTCGGCGCTGCTGGGCGCACAGTGGCCCCAGAGTTCCTTCTCTTGTTTTTCACCTCCTCGCCCTTACAAAGGTACTTCCTGAGAAGAGAATGTTCTGTAATGCTGTGGGAAAAAAGAGGTGAATTTTTGCCAGAACAACTCGTATTACCGGGTTCTGTTAACGAAAAAATGGGTAAATCCTGTTGCTAAATTTAGAAAAAAATCCTCTTAACACGTGCTGTAGCCAGTATATTTGGGGCGTACTTGATTCCGAAAATTCCTTATACGGCAAAAGGTCCCTATGTAACCGCTAACGCCTAAACCGTTCAGCCGAATTTCTTCAAAAGTGACATTTCTCGATCGATCGAAGGGATATTTTGATTTTTGTGCGTATTTAACATGAAACCTCAAATACATTTTGAAAATTTTCTTAAAAATGACACCACATTTTTCATCACATTTTATTCTCGGTTAGCGTAAAGGACGCTTAAAAGAATGGTGTTAATCTCATGTCTGTAGAAATCTCAGAATTTTTGAAAATTGCAAAAGTGCAATTTTTTGGCGTCTTCCTACAACTATATATTGGTGAGTAATATTTTGTCCATAATGAAATCTGTTCCTTAAAGACGGACTTTTGAGTAAGTTCACGATCAATTATTCGAAAATATTAGTAGTTTTCGTGAAATTTGGCGCGAAATACAGACGATGTTTTAAAAATGTAGCATTTGTTTTTCTCAAAAACCGCTCCAAATTTTTTCTTTACATTTTTTCCACGAATAGAAGAAGGGATGTTTAAACAATGGGGTGGATCTCATATTCGTTGAACTCTCTGAATATTAGAAAATTGCAAATTTAGAAATAATGCGAGAAAGTATGTGCACCTCCATTTAATTTCATTTTATGTTCAATAAATACATAATTTTCAGCTGTGAATTGTCAGTTGTTTAACTTTTGATTATTAACCGACCTGCGTGGTCCCAACGGATAAATGAAAATTTAGTTTATAACAATAATAAAAAGGGTAATAAAAAAATTGAAGATTATTATTATGAACAATTGTAAATTTCACGTGTTTACATATATAATTATGAAGGCCGAAACAAATCTTTAGAAAATTTTGATTTTATTCGGAGTCCTAATCCTCCACATTTTCATAATTTTAAATATTCAGTACTAGGTGTACTTGGAAGAACAAAGAAAATAAGGTGAGTTTTATTTGTTATACTTTGTGTTAGGGGATTCATTTCAGCTCCACTTAGGCGCCCTAGAAGTTAGTATTCTTGATGGGCTGCGAGCTTGTAGAAGGGATTGATTAAAAATTTAACGCGAAAATACTTCCAAAGTTACACATCCTGCGGGCGAAGATTACTGCCACCTCCCGCGATAAAAAAAAACTTCAACTACACTTACGGGACTAATGACCTTAGCGGTTGACGCATCATAAAACACTAATCAGTCAATATCGTAACCAGCTAACTTAATCCACCAGGGTGGCCAGTTTCTGGAAAACATGAAAATCGGGAAAAAATCAGGGAATTTCATTGCTCTCGAAAAGTCAGGACAAAATCAGAGAAATTGTAGTAGAATCGTCAGAAGTCAAGGAAAATTTTGAAACTATACCTAACTAGATATTGTTCCTTAAACAAATTAGTTCTGCAGAAAATAGTGACTAAATTTGTATTTTTTGAGGTTTTTAAAATTTGCACTGCGTAACGGAGAAATCAGAAAGCTAACAAATTATCAAACTTGCTTATTTTTTTTAAAAAAATTGTCTGAAATACTCAACAAATCGTCCCAGTGAAAAATAAAAAAAAAAATGCTTGGGAAAACCGGCAAAAGTCTGGGAATATTATTTCAGGACCTTGTCCAACCTAATTAACACGCCCAACTTTCTGAATGACCGCCGTGAATGCAGCGCCCTCCACGCGGAGCTCCATCGCCCCGCCAACGTCGGGCACGCGGCCACTGTGTGCTGGCGCGGGCGAGGACGCGGGCGGCCGAACAAGATTTATGGCGCAGCGGCGCTTTCGGCGGCGGCGGCGGCCGGTTCTAGTGTCAATTGTCGGAGTAATGAGAGCAGAGCGCTGCCGGCGCGCGCCCCCACCCTCCGACCTGCCCCGCCCCGGGCGACAAGGAGGGACGCGACGTCCATGGCGATGGTTTCGTGGAAACGGTTGCTTTGGTGGTGCAGAGAAGTTACTCTAAGAAGGGATCGGTTTGACAGGTCGCAGAACAAAACGAAGTCCTGTTGGATGATGGCATTTGAAGGAGTTGTGTCGAAAGCACAGGTGAGCCAAATGCAAACGAACGCACCAACTAATTTAGCACATGCAGTAACCTGCGAATATGCTACTAGCAGTAACGAAACAGTTGTTGTCAAAGCGGTTCATTCTTATAATAATCTCTCTTAATAACGGTTATCGTATCGGGCTGTAGAAACCAAGTTTGCAGGTTCAAACCAAGTACGCTTTTCTTCGGAAGGGAATTAAAGCTGGCTGTGTCATGTAGTAGATTAACTACTTGTAAAAGTTCTTGAATCATTAAAAAAAACAACTTTGAGCTACATTTACATCGCCTGTTTCGTTGCGCGAGTATTACCATGATTTTCCGCTAGATGGTGAAAGGAGCGTAGCAACATTTTCCTGGTCAGACGGAAGAACTGGCCTGATTGCCTGAGTCTCGTCTCGTAAAATAAGTCATGAATATCGATGTTTTATACATCGACATATTACAATCAGTATTTTTAGCATAGATGTTTTGTGCTCGATGTCTCGATTTCGATGTGAAACGTAAGACAAATTTTTCGATGTGAATGTCTTAAGTTTTTATTGTGAATGAAATATTTCCATAATCACAATTGTGTAAAAGTTGAAATTTGAAGAAATAACTGTTGGTATTGTTTCCCGTTTATGTAAACGAATCAAATAAACGCTGTCTGTGTTACCTCCAACAAACGTCGATTGTTATTAATTTTTTATGTTGTTTTCTGTTAAATCTTAATTACAAATTAATAAACACGACCATAGTGAAATTAAATTTTGTTGCGAATGTAATGTTAGTGTTTATTAATCCATCTTTAAAACATCGATGTTTAAAAATATGAATGCTTTTTCGTCGATATTAACATTAATGGTTTAATTTTTAATATCAATGTTTAAATTTCAATTTCTCGCTACGGAGTTGAGAGAAAGTTATGTAATACTACGTGAAAAAAACGCGAATATTTGGCAGAAAACCTTTTATAGGGCCCTGGTATGAAAAAGTGGATAAATCCAGTTGCTGAATTTAGAAAAAAATCATGTAACAGGTGATGTAGCCAGATTCCATGTTCTGTGGGTCCTTGATACCGAAAAATCTAAAGATGGCAAAACGCCTGTCTGTTTGTCTGTCTGTCTGTCTGTCTGTCCGTCTGTCTGTGAACAACGATAGCACCTAACCCATTTAGCCGATTTTGTTACCAAAAATGATATTTCGCGATGAATGTGGCTGATGTCGCGGTTCCTTAAATTTAAAATCAATTTTTTAATTTTGGGGGGTACTTTACATGAAACCCTTGTGATATTTTCCAAATTTTCAAAAAAAAATGGCTACGTCGTTTTTGATTAAATTTTGTTGTTGGAGAGTGTGTAGCACGTTTAAGAGTATGATGCAGGTCTCATGTTCGTTGAAAACCCTGATTTTCTGAAAATTGCAGAAGTTCAAAATTTGTTCGGCGTCATTCTATTACTAAAATATTGAAGATAGACATTTTTCCTTAATGAAATCTGTTTCTTAAAGATCGATTTTGAAATAAGGTCATATACAATTTTTCGGAAATTTGAGTACTTTTCGCGTAATTTTGCGTGAAAGTACGTGCCGTTTTAGCATAATTAATTCACCAACGATGTTTAGTGACATGGATGTTTTGTGATCGGTGACGCTTCACTAGAAAGAAGCTCTGTGGTGCGGGGCGCGGCGCAAGCGGTTGCTAACGCATTCCCCAGTCTTTTCCCGGCCGCTGCTCATGTTAGGGAGAAAAGGTTTCATTGAGGACTATCGTGTGCCCTGAGCCGTGGTCTGTTTGTGGCGAGGAAGCAAATGTTCTTTTGTTTAGATGTAACTGAAGCATAATTCTCATTATATTTAATACACTAAGGTGTATCATTTAAAATAAAGTTTGAGCTTCGTACTCAATCAGGTTTCGTGACTTTTTTAACGGAAAGTTCTGGAACCTAAAAGTGCAATCACTTGCTTCTTTTAACCGATTTTATATACATTAAATTTTAATACAATCTTAAAATTAAGACAAGGAACATTTGCCTGCCATCATTTGTTCTTTATTTCATTCCGCGAGTTGCAATCGATAAGTTGAAAGTAGTCGACATTTTGTCGTTTAGCGCGAGCTTGCGTGTGAATGTGAGTTATAAGATAGCAAGGCGAATGTAGCAAGATTTTTGAAGTGCGATTTTAAATTCAAAGAATAGTGAGCGTATGCAAAAGAAATTTACAGCATTGTTTGACACTTTTTACTAAATTAAATTGAATTCAATCATGCATCTGCATAGGGAAAAAAGCATTAATTTACATTCGAAGTTATAAATGTTGGCCTTGAATTAGCGACCAAAGCCGACATCGACGTCTGCATTGGAATATCGCGGAGACTGATAATGAAACTAGAAGTTAAAGCTGTCATAAGCATATAAACTACTCGAAATCAGTTTCACTCGGTGCCTTGCACTGCGTCCTGATAACGGCAGAACTGAAAGTTTTGTGGCAAGCACAAAACATAAAGACAAACCTTTTCTTCCCTACAAGTTCATTTAACATAGTCCTGCTTCAAAGAAAAATTGTCGGGGATCCTAGAACCACATTTGGTGGCGTTCACTTTTCCAACATCGGGCGATGAGTTCAGAGACGTCTCAGAGCTTAATGAAATCATAACCAACGATTAGTATTAATATGTGATTTAATTAGCATTCTCTTTAATACAATTTCCGTTGTCGTTCTGATGGACTCTGGTTGTTGTACTCTCGATTGACTAATTGCATACTGGACTTCACATTTCGCGTTTTCTTTTCTGACGCTGCCTTTGTGCATGCACTCGCTGGACACCGGACAATTGGGTTTATGAGATTCCTTGTGATGCGAGATTTCCTCTGGCTGGTATTTTCGTAAATCCCATTCGTATTTCGGATTCTAATGAGACTGCATCGTGAATTATTTTAAAATTGTTAATTCAATGCAAACTTTCTGATTTATCAGGTCATTATTTTTATTACCTCACTTAAGGTTTAGTTGTGACATCACAAAGTCTTCAAAACCATATCAGAATCAATGTTGTAGCTTCTCATGTTCCGTTGTTTTACAGATGTAAATTTCTGCACAAAGCTAATTGATGACTATATCGTGTATGCCACTGCACGCGTGCTGAAGTCACAGACGAACCTTACCCTGCGCGTCAAACATATGCATCCATTATCTATCCATTTTAAGGCTAAGCGTTGCTCGAACACTTTTAGTCCCTTCGGTATAAGCAATTTAAATTTTACGATCGTTTGCCACATCAAAAAATTCAAGCCACTGCATCGAATGGATTGACGATTTCAAGTCAAAATCTTACATATCTCCATTTTTAACCGAAACTACTTTCTCATGAGACATAGTCTTAGAAGCAAACGAGACTTGTAACGCTTAGTTCTTTAGTAAATCGCGCGTCAGGGACGAAACATATTTAAGGCGATTTATACTATTTGGAAATATTAGGTCTTGGAAACACATTCAAGACAAAAACATTTAAGACGTATTGGTGAAAACCGCAAAACCAAATGACTCATTCGAGCCGAGAAATTAAGTAGTAAACTTCAGCCTGTTGGTTCCAGCGTCAGACAATGTTGCGGCGGACGCCAACTGTCAAGGATTATCTTTCGTTTTTTCCACATTATTTATGTTGAAAAATCATTAATGAAGCTCCCACGAGAGTGTCGTGAAAGAAATCGTGGAAACTATGTTTTATTCTAGAAGTATATAGTATATAATGTTATGCTTTATTGCATAAGTAAATGTTTTGAAACGAGCGCAGTTAGGAGCAATGTTTCAAATTTGTTCAAAGGCAATGAAGAAACATTATAAACGAGTTGTAGACATTATTTTTTGATTGAATGTCAGGAATGAATGCAATGGCAAATGATGATGAAGTGAACCGTTGATTGGGTCACGTTCCTCCGTTGGCAGTTTGACAGTTACTTATATGGGAGCCAAGGAACTGTAAATATATTCACCATGTGTAAAGAATGTTTAATTCACTATATTAATTTCTGTAAAGAAATGTCGATAAGGACGACAGACCTACAAATGGTATTAGATAATTGATTTTCTAGCATCAAAACTTCATTGAATCTGTTTTTAATTCTTGAGTTTTATATCATATTTGTAATACTATTAATGAATTTTCAAAATTTACCATTGATGAGGTTGTTTGAAAAAAAGAGTGACAAGGACACACTGGTATTGAAACAATGAATGGAAAATAATTTTCATGAGTATTTAAACAAATTAAAAAAGTAAATTTAGTTCCGACAAATTGAAGTCACCCCAACTTAGACCCCCGAGCGTTGATTTTGCAATGTGTATCGCTGCGGAAGCACCATCAGGATCTGGAGACTTCAACGCCGTGCTCCCTACCTCCGCAGAGAATTAATTTCCTCCGCACTTCGCAGCATTCGCAGAAACAATGACGACGCCTTTTCCGGTAAGTTACGCCAGTACTCCGTGGCCTACGCCACTCCCGCATTCCGTTCCTTTTGCACTACCGCTCTGCCATGCCCGCCATCCCCACTCATCGCCATCGCCCTCACCTCAACCACTCTTCAGCACTCTGCGCCGCCCCGCCCATCCCCCTGTCCAACACGCTTCACTCCACCCCGCCCCATCCCCATTCCCATCCCGCTCCGCCACACCCTATCGCACCCCACTCCACCCTACCCCACCCTTCGTCATCCCATCCCACCCGCCCCATCCTCACACCGTCGCCCCATTCACATCCCACCACGGCCCACCCCATCCCCATCTCCATTCCCATTCTACCTTGCCACACCTTACAGCAGCCCACTCCATCCTACCGCACCGCAACTCACCCTACCCTACCCTACCCCGCCCCGCCCCGCCCCGCCTCGCCCCGCCCCGCCCTGCCCCGCCCCACCCCGCCCCATCACGCTTCGGCCCAGGCCCGCGCCGTCCCGCTCCATCCCGCGCACGCCCACCGTGGCCGGCGTGGCGAGCGTGCCGGGCCGAGCTTGGTGTTATCACCGGTGCGGTGTCGGCGGCGGCGGCGGCGGCGACTGCCGTGCGGCGGGGCGACGCGAGGCGACGCGAGGCGCGGCGAGGGCCGCGGCGGTGACGCGCGCCAGTGCCACCCGGTCGTGTGGTCGCGGAGGAAGCCCCCAGCGCTCCTCCTCGCCCCCGCCGCCGCCGCCCCCGCCGCCACCACGGCGCCCGCAGGTAACGCCAGCGAAGCCACTCGCCCGCCGCTTGCACGGGGTCACTAGTGGACAAGGCTAGGGGAACAATGAAATTGCCTTCGTTTATAGACTCACTTCATGTAAAAATCAGTAAAAATTTACGTACGTTCTTGAAGATATTTGACTCAGTGTTTTAATGCGTTATTGTTATTTTATCTTAGATAATAAATGAATTATTGTCGTGCTGTATCGTACGGTAGTAAATCTGATATAACAAAACACAATTTTCGTCCATGACACAGAAGGAGTTGCGTGTTTTGTATCTGAAACATTGCACTGTTAATGATCTGTATTAATTGATTTTGTGTTTGAACGCATTTGTGAGTCTTCGAGAGTAATACGTTATAACGATATGTGATGTGAAGTGATGTTCAAGGTTCCTCAGGTGAACAGAAATGCTATTAATGTATCAGGAGGATGTGTGATATTTTCGTGCCAGCCTTGTATCTAATGGGGAATCCCTTAATGTCATTTAAACTCGTGTTTCAGGTATCATTGTTTTGTTCATCAGATGAACAGAAATGCTATTACTGTCTCATAAGGATGTGTGATATTTTCGTGTCAGCCATCTTCTGAATACAGGGATATGAAATGGGGAGTCCCTTATTGTCATTTAAACTCCGTTTCAAGTATCATTCGTTTTGGAAACTCTTAATCTATGCAAACGTGAGTAATTTGCACTTACATTGGAACGTACACAGTGTAGAGTTAGTATGGGTCGACAAGTGACATGGATTTAAAACACGTGTTTGTAAAAACGAATGCATTCCGTATATCTTTAAAGAAATATGCGTTTTCTGTTTTCTGTTTCAAAATTGTTAATGGAATATGTGTGATTAATTTATGTATATGATTAGGGTTGACTATTCCACAAATTAAGTTGATAAAGTCTGAAAATTTTTCAGTTCCTCTAAAAATCCCTTTTAGCTCTTTATACAGGTAGTGATTTTGCAGGGAATGAATTCTCGTAACATATTAAATAAAAGTTTGAATAAACGTTTTGGAAAAACAAAGACAAAGTTAGTTTTAAAATTGAGTATCTTACATTTTTAAACTGAATTTTTCTTTACACATTTCAGACTTTAACTTCCGCAAAATCATGTATTCAAATAAGTTGGATTACTTAATATATGTACTACATGAAGTGATTTCTATTCATGAGTGTGAAGAATTTTTTTGGAAATATTGTGTTTAAACTGCAAGTTGCTGCAATACAATATCTCGATCTTTCTTTCTGATCGTTAAATTAGTATTGGCATCTCTGTGTTGAAGATCAATTCATAATTCGAAGTAAATAATTCGAAGTAAATAATTCGAATATTCTTCGAATAAAATTTCATTTCGCATCGTTATTTCTATGGACATTTCGTTTTTAATTTCAAAATTTCAGGTATTTTCCAGACAACTGGAGTTGGTTCTAGTTAACTGGAGTTTCATGACGCTGTATAATTTTTGTGCTCTTTTAAGCCATCAGTCATGAATTTCAATCCTACGTTTTCAAACCAACAATCGTGAAGTTCAAGTGAGTTCTATGAATGTCATGAACTTTCATGCAATCGCTCGTTGTACTTTCAAGGATTGAAATTAAGATCCAAATGTTGACAGATTGCTGAATCGCTTTAGAAAAGCGATTCAGCAAGCGATTTAGCGCATGTGTCAAAATTTGGATTGATAGGATTGCCACCTCCATAACTATCGGCTGGCACCGGTGTAACAAAAAGTCAGACTTCCCTTTCCCCGGCGTTCAACGTGGTGTCGCCACGCGTGCGGTTTGGGTGTCAGTTGATGTTCAGCGAGCACGTGTAGAGGGCCATCAGCTCTGCCCACTGCGGAGCCGCAATCGCTCTCGCACTAGGTCACAACTCGCCATCTCCTCGACGAACAGAAGACATAAGGCCCATTCACAATGCAATCACAAACATAAGCATAACACACAGACATATACATTAACTTAAGCGAAGAGTTGGCGTATTCACAATGTCGAACATAAACACAGGCAACATAAGAGTTTCTATTGGCTATGAGACGCAGCACACGAATCGACACAAATAGTTCGCCTATCGACTTTGATACTCGATTTTGAGTTAACGAACTGTGATTGGCTCATTCCTTATGTCTGACATAAGCATAAGCACAGAAGCTTGAAGCTTGCAAGCTCTTAAGTTAACGTCTTACGTGTTATGCTTATGCGAACGCATTGTGAATGAGTCCACTTGTAGACGTAGTCCTAACTTTTATGTTAACGCCATGCTTATGCTTATGTTTGCATTGTAAATGGGCCTATAGAACTGGTAGGAGGAGCTTGTCCAAACTCCGTGACACAAGCTCCGCCCTCAATAGTTGCTAACGTCATTAGAAGTACATCGAAAAAAACAATGCATGCTGTTGAAGTTTGTAAACTGTGCGGATAGCTGAAGTTTATAACCAACCGAATCTGTTGTGTTATTGGCTACGAATCGTTTAGTACGTTTCGTAGTACAACCTTCTTATGAGAAATAAATCACATAAACAATAAATACCATTTCCTGAAAAAAGTGTTCTCATCCACCCTCTTTAGCAACAACCGATTCGTATCCATTGTTGTAAACGGGTAGTGGACTGCTAATTCCTTAACGGTCGCCGGTCGTTAAAAGTAGCTTTTCATTCCTGTATTTGGTAGCGTTAAGTCGATATAACGGTACAGTATTTCGTCGAGGTTTTTCCCCCGGCGCGGCGTTAGTCCATGCGTTTGGCCGGCGCGTCCGTCGCTGCGGGGCCGCGCCTGCGGGCGCTGGGCGCCGGCGACCGCCGCGACGCCGAGCCGCCGCGCCGTAAATCGGCGGCGAGGGCGACGGCGGCGCCGGCGGCCGACAGCACAATCTGCAATTATTCTGTCGCCGCGCGCCATTTGTACCCGCGTTTACGAGCGCCTTCGCCTTCGCCGACTCGCGTCCGCGGCGGGCGCCCCACGCCCAGACGGGGCCGGCGCGGGCGGCGGGGGCGGTGGAGGAGCGCTGACCGCCTCGGTGCCTGTCGCCCGCGTCGCTCCGCCCCCTCGCCTTCGCTCTGCGACGGACCACGCCCCTCTGCGCCGGCGGACGGTGGGGGAACACACGTAACGGCCATTGATTATTTTTCTACTGAGTGCGTCAATTGCTCTGGTCATCCGTATGTTAAGTATAGGTTGTCTCCCAGGAGGTGGCAGTGATCCTTCTCCGGTTCCATGTGAGATTCATTGTCGGCCTACATGCCGATTCACTTGATTGATGAGCCCGCGCGTCAACTGCGATGCTCAATAATCCCATAAATGTAGTGCATGTCTTTTCCTTGAGAGGGGAAAGTGATCTTCGCCCGCTGAATGATGACACCTACCGTCAGCTGTGTTTCTTCAACCTGGTATCTCCCATCACTGGGGCACCGCTCCAGCCGGGACAAGCTCTAAGCTCCCGATCGGTCTCCTGGCATGTGTGATAGTGTAGTGCTTGTGTGTATAAGAGGTGAGATTGGACAAGGAAGAGGAAAGAAAGACAACGTGCGGTCCGTGGCCCGTTTTTTAGGATATTGCCCCGGCATTCGCCTGGTACTGATTTGAGAAACCACGGAAATATACCGATTATAACATCCGAACACTGGAATTCTGCTCCAGACAGCAGTTGGATTCGACCTATTTATGTAGCTCGAGTCGAATATCCACCGCCATTAGGACGCGAACTCTAGGGTCTTTCGGTCAGAGACGCTGCTGTGGCGGCAGATGTTATCATGAGCCAGCGTAGTCGACAGACACAATGACTGACGAGGGATTCTGCGAGAGTAGTCCACGGGGCCCGAACCGACCTCATTACGTCAATTGTCCTGCGATGGAAATTCCAACTTTACGATCTGAATGAACTACCTCGTAGCGGTTGAAACGCTAGTGTCATCTCTGGATTTTCCGGGCAGTCGACTTCTAATGGTCTGTTCACAAAATATTTTCGAGAAGATTCTTCTCCTGCCAGTCTTCCCAGCTTACTTCATTTCATATTTCTTCAAGCTTGATAATTATCCCCGGTAATTTAATCTGCCTTGGAGACAAAATAATTTAAAGATCCTACCCTCCAACCTGACTATATATTCGGATATTAGCTAGTATAGCTAGAGCTGATATCCTGCCAATAGTAGCTCCCTTTTTGGATCCATGAAAGAATCTGCCAGGAGATTATTAATTACATTCTTTTTGGCAACTTTCAAAATTGGTATATTAATAGTGTTATGAGATATTTACATTCTCATATACGTTGAAGTAAAAGAATGGCGAGTCATTGTTGGAAGAACCTTGCTTTCCTTTGAACTTCCTGAGGATATTGGTTACCGTCGATCTGTGTTACGTATTACGTATTTACATGTTGAGGAAAAGAAGGAATGTTTGCGAGAGAACTTCTCTCGTTATTTCTTTCTCTCAAAGGTCGTGTCACATTTTTTTCCAGTTATATCCTCCGGCGTTTAGCACGCTAGTAAGTTGCTAACATCTTAAAACAAGAAAATCGATGTTGGTTATACTACAGCGTATTTCGTGTTCCTTCGTTTACATTTTCTTTTGTAATAAAGATCACTTGCTCATCATATACCACTCACGTAGTTTCTCGAAATTTGGAATATAACGAAAATACGGCGCACATAAAAGTCTAACTAAACAAAGAAACGAAACTGAATTCAAAACCGTTGCTACATAAATGCGAAAAGCGAACACACAATATCACAATGTCAACACGGTTGACAATTTGAAAACACGATTCGCGTGATGTTTAACTACGGAGTTTTGTGACGGTTAGGCAATACTTGACTTGTACCGTTGATGTGGCGGCGGTCGTTTCTAACAGTTACCGTCTGACTAACTCCCTTTCTAGTTTTTTCCTTTTTTCCTTCCATCCGTCCGTCAAATTACTGTACTTCACTACTTGGTGGAAACAGATGGGCGGGTTCCTCCGGTGCACCGATTTTTGCTCGGTCCGCACAGCATCTGTTTGCGTCACGAACCACGTGACCACAACACGGGCACTTCGTTTGATTAGACAGATCGGCCTCTGGCCACTACGTTGCAAGGAGAGCGATGAGTGTTCAGAATCTTTATGAAAGTGGCATAAAGTGACAATTTTCAACTGTGACCAACGGAAAATAACACGATGAAGGTGCAACTGAAATAAAAGATACAATACTTTTTTAAAAATGTGCTTGATATGTCTGTTCCAATAACTTGTGATAATTTTGGCATTTAAAATTCCCGCTAAAATTGCGAGGCCTGCTGGTCGTTGGGTGAAGTCGAATCCGATGCGCAAGAGCCCACCCATCTCTTTCCACCATGCTTTACTGCACATCAGCTTTTCTTCCAGTGTGCGTGGCTTCCCTCTCTCGGCAGCTCGCCGCCGCCGCCGCCGCCTCCCCCCGCGCCCTCACGGGCACCTAGCGGGGCTCGCGGCGGCGCGGACGGGCGCTATCTGCAGGACGATAGCGACGGCGGCGCTCGCTCTAGCGATAGCCACCTGCGGGCAGCGGCGCGCGCATCCGCCCCCGATAGCCCCCCCCGCGGCCCCCACCGCCGCCCCGGGAAGTGGTTTCTGACGATCGCCGCGCACCGCTCTTCGCTTCCTGCGCAGGGCTGCACAACGCTCCGCCCCGCGAGAGCTGCCTGCGCTCGCCACACGCAACGATATCGCACCCGGCGACACAATAACCACCATTCGGAGCAATTAAGGCTACCGTTAACTTACGAACTTCTTAACCCTAGCGAACATTCATAGCAATAAACACGACGGCCAGCTGCGATCTTCTTAACCCTACTGATCATTCATAGCAATAAACAATATGGTCAACTTCGCTCTTCATAACCGTAGAGAGCATTCATAGCATTAAAACAATGGTCGACTTTGATGTTTTTAACTCCAGTGAACATTCATAGCAATAAACACAATGGCCATCTTCGATCTTCTTAACCCTAGTATTATCATGGGAAGGGGAGGGTTGACCTGGTCCAGCAATGTTTGTTTTCTACAGGTTTCAATTTTTTTTAGGAAGCTGAAGATCGTTGACATTGTTCATGATGTGCCTTCCGTTTTAAAGACGTATGCTATTTACCCCAAATATTTGTTATAATTTGAGTTGTAACGGTCTTTTCGGGTATAAGGTAAAACCAATCGGAGTATTCACTGGTAAACTAAACATTAAGAAAACATTTCGAAATGTTCGAAATATTTATCAAAGTCGTCTAAAAATTGACAAAAATAAGCTTTTAGCAGTAGACTCCAGGGGCTCCCCCTTGGTAACCCACGGGACCAACATTGGCATTGCTGGTGTTAATGGAACATTTCTGTAAGTTTTCACGTGTCAAAATGTGCTTGAGAAGATACTTCCAATAACTAAGTATTTTCAATTATATTGAAAAAATATAAGTTGTTATACTTTGTATATTATTGTAACAAAAACAGGACTAAGTCAAAATATCTTGTACTTACGTACATCCGGCATATCGTTGATGGGAGGAGCAGTGACTTATAATTCGCGTTTGAGAAGGGAAAATGGAAATCATGATTAGTGTAAGGATGTATATGCAATGCCTCTTTTGTTACACAGTCACTAATGTGGACTTATCTCCTAACGTGTGTAATAAAGTATTTTTTTCTATAGTGGTCGATGACATTAGGTCCTTGTTACATCTTCTGCCATAAAAAAAAGTGAATATTTTTAATTAATTCGAGAACGTCTTCGTCAACGGAACTCCTGGCCTAAAAATGTGCTTACCACTAATAAAAGGATCCATTTTATGAGAGGAGGTGTAATAATATATCGGCCTAATATTATCGGCCATTACAGAAAAATCGAAGTATATGGCATATTAGTGTAAGTGTGTGTATGTATGCGAGATAGCACAACAGGAATAGGAAGCAAAGATTGCGCACGGCCCGCGGCCCGTTTGTTAGTATGCTGCTCCGCATTTGCCTGGTATTGACCGAAAAAATCTCCAAGAACTACCGGTCAGAGAATTCTCTTCCAGACAGCTACTGACTTCTACCTATGGAGTAGGTTCAATAAGTTCCTGGGCTCACTAATTTCTATTTTTGCCAGAAAAACTTTTCAACTTAACCATCCTTTACTCTGACCTACTTTTCTCATCTGTATATTAACATTTCTAGACCTTTGGAAAAAATTCTTCGAATTCTTGTTTGCAAAAAGGTCAAAAACGATTCTTTGATCTCACTCTCGTCATATACTTTTCATCCCCAAAGTTTTTTTAATCAGTTATGATATTGGAAGACGTCGCTGGTTGCCTAATATGGACTTAGTGTGAATGGTCCAACTCCTTCATGCTGTAGTCCTTCACAACAATCTTTCGAATCTCAGTAATAAGCGCAGGTGCCTTGTCGTGAAGAAGCTAAACACCATAATATTTCACGCACCGCGTCCAGCTCAAGTACCTCTCTCCACAAACCTAAGTGAGATGTCGGCTGCGAAGTTACAGCATTACACCAATTAAATATAAGACTAAACCTCTGAGAAGGTTTTCTCATTGATGAGCAATGTCTTGGTCAGGCCGGAAACATATAGATCCCCCTATCTAGCTGTACAGCTAGTATCGAAAATCTATCACGTCGGGACTCGAACCCTAAGCCCTCCCGGTCAGTGTCGCCGCAGAGAGAGCTAAACGCAGCCGGTGCCGGGGGGAGGGAGTGGACGGGGCTGCCCGCCGCGTAGCTTTGCGCCGACCCCGCGCCGCCCCGCGCGCGCCCTCTCGACCCGCCCCGCCCCCACCCGCCCCCACGCGCCCCCACCCGCCCCCACCCGCCCCCACCCGCCCCCACGCGCCCCGGGCGCCGCTGCAGCCTTCCGCGTGCGTCGCCCGCGACGCGTCGTCGGCGTCGCGTCGCGCCGGCCACCGCGCTTATCGCGCCGCATTCGGCGCCCGGGGCACGCTCCTATCGCCCACCGCCGCCGCCGCTCCCGCCTCCGCCCCTCCCACGCGCTGCCGCCGCCCCCGCCCCCGCTCTTCTGCCCTCGCCTCTGCACCCGCCTCTGCCCCCGCCTCGGCCCCCACCTCTGCCCCCGCCTCTGCCCCCGCCTCTGCCCCCGCCTCTGCCTCTCCCCCGCCTCTGCCCCCGCCTCTGCCCCCGCCTCACCCTCTGCCGCCTCTGCTCCCGCCTCCACCCCTGCCTTCGCCCGCGAAGCCGCCGCTCCTTCCCTTCCCTGCCGCCCCTGCCTCCACCCCTGCCTCCGCCCCTGCCTCCGCCCCTGCCTCCGCCCCCGGCCCCGCCTCCGCGACCGCATCCGCCCCGTGGCACCGCCTTCGCCTTCGCCCCTGCCTCCGTCCCCGCCCCGCCTCCCGCCCCTGCCCTCATCTCCGTCCCTCATCTGCCCCCGCATCCACGAAGCCACTGTCGACCGCGGTCGCCCACGGACCTCTGCGCTCACGATGCCTCATCGGTGGCCGTGATGCGAAACATTTTGTTAGAGTTTGTATTATAACACACTTATTCCCCCCCCCCCGTGGTGAAGGCAGTTGACGCGGTATGGCCATATCACTAGAGAAGGCGCGGAAAGGATACCAAAAAGTATTTTATATTTTACTGGTACGTGTTGCCTTCGATAAGAAGCTCAGTATTCACTGCATAACTCACTTGGATCGAGAGGATCGTGGTTACGAGGGAAATAAGAAAACAGTTCAATAATGCTACATGTTCTCTTACGGAAGGAATTATGAGAGGAAAATATGAAAAGACAAACCGAGTCTTTGTTAACATTTAGATAATTAGTAAATAAATAAATCTGAATCGTTAAAATGAAGTAAAATATAAAATATTTGAATATGTAACACAGGCGTTAACTGGTTCTAATGATCACGGGCGACAGAAAGCCCCTCGGGCCAAAGGGCTTCGGGCTTTTGTCGCCGCTCGATCATTAGAACCCTAATAACGTTCCTGGTGCATAAATAACTTTTCCTTTACTAGTTAGATGGAGAAAGAGGGGAACACCGCGGACAACTTGGATTCAGGAAATTGAAAGGGCTATGATGGAGAGGAACCTGAATCGAGAAGATGCCGAAGATAGGACGCTGGAGGCCGAAATGCGGGATGCTGCAGAAACCGCAGGACTCCCGTTTGATGATGACGATGATGATGATGACGACGACGACGATGATGATGATTATGACGATGACGACGACGACGATGATGATGATTATGACGATGACGACGACGACGATGATGATGATTATGACGACGACGACGACGATGATGATGATGATGATGTAGAAGAAACGCATTCGCGTATATCACTTTGATCCTTTGTGCATGCTCAGTTCGGGTTGGTGCATGCGCAGAGGCGTGTTTCATGCTGTGCAGAAACACTCTATTGACACGGTATTCCGTAACCGTGTCAGTTTCGCAGAGCACCCAACAGTCCTCCATTATTTGAAATAACTATGTTGTTGTCTGATAAGAGGATGCGTACGGAATTGGACAGCCTTGAACACATGTGGCGCCTGACACATTCAATGCCAGTTGAATCATCCTCGCCATTTTTATCCCGCTGGGAAATTACAGTTAATGTTCTGAGCAACTCCGTATCAATATAAAACACACAAACGCACTTATATTAGACTATGAATAGACAATGGTGAAAACAGTTGTGATGCATATATACGTCCCATTTCTGCAATAGAGAAGTTTTGAGCATCAAGAAAAAATTGACAGGTGTTGAGAATAAAAATACACAGCGGAAGAGGAACAAACGTGAATCAGAAACCGAGAAGGGAAGACGAATATGGAAGGGATCCAGAGTGCGAGTCGAATTGGCCGAGTAGCGAAGGGGGCTAGGGTGGGGAAAAGCGCGAAAGCAAAGAGGGGAGAAATGACGCAGGTACAGACGGACCATGAGGTGAAATATTGAATGAGGCTCCATAGGCGAGGTTGTGGTGTAAGCGTGGATGATGAATCCAGTGGGATGTAAAGTGAGGACGGGGAGACGCGAGGGCGTAGGAAGAGATAGTGCGCGCGAGCAGACCGCAACTGTCCCCATCGGCGGCGGGCGAAGACTGCATTACGCGTATCTGCGTCCTCAGCTCCGCGTCCGCCCCGCCCTCCTCTGTGGCATGCCCCCGGCGTGTACACTCCGCCACGAACCGACCCCGCCCCCGCGCGACAGCCCCGGACTTCTACGCTCTGCCACACCCACTCCGCCCCAGCCAGCCAACCCTGTACCTCCCCGCCCTTCGGTCCGTTCCGTCCCACCTGTATCTCCCACCATCCCACCTCCACTTCTCCACCCCTCCCCACTGCGCCACCAGCACTTCACTCCGGACAATTTGCCGCCGTCCACCTTCCCTGTTTTGACCCGCCCCTCCAACCCCGCTTCACTCCGCTTCGTCACCCCCTCTCCACTCCTCCTCGCTCCGTCACCACCGCTTCACTCTGGACGACAATCTGCCGCAATCCACCCTCCCTGTTTTGATCCGGCCCCTCCAACCCCGCTTCACTCCGTTTCGTCACCCCCGTCCTCTCCGTCTCGTCTTCACCCCTCCCCGCTCCGCCATCAGTGCTTCACTCCGGACGACCACCCACTTTCTACTTCACCCTGCCTTTCCCGCTCCGGCCAGCCATCCATGCTGTGGCCCGGTGTGGCACCCCTACTCTGCCCCGCCCCGCCTCACCCCGACTCACCATTTCCCAAATCAACCCGCCAGGCCATTGCCCGCTTCACCCCGCCTTGCCACTCCCCGTTCCACCCCGTCACGTCACCCTCGCTTCATTCCGTACGACCATCCCCTCTCTGCCGTCCACTCGCGCATCATTCGGGGAGACCACTCCCTCTCTGCGCCACCCCGCCTTCCCCTCTCCGACCCGGGCCGCCGTCTCCGCTCTGATCCGGCGTGCCATCCACGCTGTGTCCCGGCATGACGTCCCGCTCCGCTCCGCCCCGCACGGCCTTCCCCGCATCACTCCGCGCGACCACTCCCTCTCTGCTCCGCCCTGCCTTCGCTGCTCTGCTCCGGCCTGACATCCCCGCCCCGCCTCGCTTCTGGCCGTCGCTGCGCTGCGCTGCGCCGAGCGTTGTGCGCTGTGCGTCGCTGCGTGGGGCTTCGTTAGGTGACCCATTAACCAAATGTATGCGGCGGCGGTGGCCGCTGCGCTTTGTTGCGGTGGCCGTCAAGGCCGTCGCGGCCACTGGGGGGGGGGCGTACCCCTCGCCCCCCTCTGTCGCGGCCGTCGCAGCCAGGGCGGCAGATGCAATCTCCGCGCTGCGCCGCCCGCCGCCCTATCTGCAGCAACGGCGGCGGCGGAGGCGGAGGCAGGTAGGGAGCGGGCGGGCGCCGGTCGAGAAATAATTGACGAGATAAGCGCGATGGCGGGGCTGATAAGGCCCGCTCCGCTTTCGCTTCTTTCTGCTGCTCCGCTCCTTGCTACCCGCATTTCCTCTCGGCCTCAGCGCGCTCTCTCTCTGTCTCGCTCACCGTTCTTTGCTTCCGTCAGTGCTTATTGGACTTCCATTTTTCACGTTTTTTTGTCGTCTTGCAATTTTCTAGGAGTTTATTACTAAATAGTTCCATATTTATACTTGGTTGGTTATGATTTGAATTGCATTTCATGTCTTTCCATCTCATGTTTGTCTCTACTCTACTTTCAACATTATTTTATTGCATCTGTTGAAGTTTTACGGTGTATTTATTTTCTTTTACACTCTGTGGATATTCTGAATCAGAATCTGTACTTTCTCTGGCCTTTCATCTGCTTCCGTTCTGACCCGGCTCAACGTTGCGTTGGGTGCTCTGTTCTCGCGTTATCTTGCGAATGGAACGATACAGGCATTTGCATTTGTGAACGTTCCGCGATCAACTGCCGAGCCAACGTTTAGAATGCCAAGATGCTCAGGCCTCCAGTTTTGACTGGAAATATCAATGTTTCAGAGTGTGCAATTTGCTTCCGTGCTTTGTCGATAAATAAAATTCAGATCCAATCATTTGTTTAACCAAATTATTCATAGAAATTCATTACAAAAATAATGAAATACTTATATTAGTTCAGCAATTAAAAATTGTTGTATAAATTTCGATACTGACAGTTCGCCTCCAAATAACTAAATAAATACGTGAATAAATAAATATAATATAAGTACTTTGAATTCAATTTGAGTTTGAATAAATCGTAAATACGCATGGATCAACTCGAAATAAAAATGTGTTTCCGTTCCAGAATTCACGATACAATTCGAAAGCGATTGAACATGGAAGTATGAAATAAACCAAAAAAACTGAATGATTGTGATGACGTCAGTTTCGTGTTATACACGTGGTATATAAGAAGCAAATAAAATACAGTGAGATAGCGTATAGGAGAAATCAAAGACCTTTCGTCCACTGAAACGGACCAATCCGGGCTAGAACTCGTTAATGTAGACAATGTTTTATCCCGGGGAGTGGGAGTGTTCCTCCCCCACTGGATGATGAAATACGGCCCCTACGTGCATGTCGGCTTGCAGGGGATTTCCTTCAGGGATCTCCTTACCCCAGCTGGGAACCGCTGCAGTCGGGACGAGCTCTGAGTTCCCAACGTACATGGTACTGTAATGCATGTAATTGTGTGTGTGTGTGTGTGTGTGTGTCTAAGGAAGAGGAAGAAAAAAGACGTGAGCGGTCCGTGCTGCTTTTTTAGGGTACTGATGCGGCATTCACTACCGATTGAGACAAAAACTACCGATTGGAACAGCCAGTGGCTAGGATTTTCCTCCGGATATCGGCTGAATTTCTAGTATCGAATGTCCGCCACCGTCGGAACTCGAAGCTTTGAGTCTCCCAGTCAGAGTCACCGCAGTCAATGAGCAGAGCTGAGCCGCCTGCTTGGAGTTGGCTCTGCCCCCGCCCCCGCCCCCGCCCCCTCCCCCTCCGGCTCCGGCGCTCGCGAGGTGATGCCTCACGCGATGGAGCCCCGCGGCCCCGCGCAAGGGCGACTGGCACAGTGGGAGCGTAAGGCCCTTGCTACAAACTAAACGTCGAACTTAGTAAAAAAAAAGAAGGGACTGCTTTGTCTGCTACTGCTTGGCTACTGCTGGGAACAAAACTGCTGAGTATATTCGTGCGCTCAATTCGTCAGTTTGTTTGATAGCAGATGTCTCACTTGCAAGTGTAAGCACCTCTTGCAATACCATTGTCCGACACGACTTTTATTTGTTTCTCGACCGGTCAAACTGGTCCCTTCTTTCAGTAATTTCTCTGTATAGAGAAGTTAAGACTAAGAAGGGACCAGTTTCACAGGTCGGAAGACAAAAAAAAAAAAAAAAAGAAGTCTTGCTGAACGACGGAATTGCGAGGTATTGTGTCGAAGGATCTACAAACGAGCCAACTACAAACGAACACATTCACAAATTGAGAACATGAACACAACCTGTAGTTAGGCTGCCAGCGGTAGCCAAATAGTAGCTGCCGAAGCGGTCCCTTCTTCCAGTAAAATGCGTGCATCTCTGGGATTCAGCCTCGTTGCAGACTCGCACGCTGCCCCGCTGTGCGGTGTGTGGGAGCACTGTGCCTCTGGGAGGAGTGGGGGGGGGACAGACAGCTGCGTGCAACGCCGCACGCGATTCGCACCTCTTCCCCTCCCCTCATCACCCCCTTCGCCTTCGCACTTTTATTGTTTTATGATCTCCCGCGGAGAGCATTGGCAGTTGGCTCTGAACGCGAGGATGGAGTCCGCTATTCGATTATTGTTCTGGGTTCTGATATTGAATCACTGACGAACTCTTCGCCACTTCAGTTGTTTGTCAGCGTAACTATAGTGGAAGTTAGGACGTTCAGGCTGATTCATTGAAGTTAACGAATAAAATGACTATTTTATTTCATACTTGTAGAGTTACACTTCAGGTTTCAGAGCAGGGTATTGAGTATTAATGCCAAATTTCTGTTGACGGGGACAACAATACTGCCTGGATCTCTGCATAGTGTCATTACTCTAAAAAAAAATTATTCGCTGTTTCATCTACATGCCAAAGTGGGAGTATTGATTCCGGGCACGTTAACTGCTGAGGTTATTAGTATCGTAAGTGTAGTATATTTTATATTCCGTGAAGTTGTGGTGTTTCTCGTCCGTTGGATTGCAATATGTGGCGCCGATCTAAAAGTTGTCTTGCGAGTTTCCCCTCGAAGTATCTCTCCCACCGGACACAGCAAGACACCGTCACAGCCTGGACAGACTGTAAACTCGTGACAGATCTCCTGCCATGTATGTTATTGTACTGTATGGAAGTGTGTGTGTGTGTGTGTGTGTGTGTGTGTGTGTGTGTGTGTGTGTGTGGTTAAGTTTAGACGACGGGCAAAGATGAGGAAAGAAAAATCGCGCGCGGCCCATGGACCGTTTGTCAGTGCACTGATCGTGGTGGTATGAATTACGGTGGAGTTAATCTGAAGAAATGGGAAAACTAACGACCGATCACTAGGATTCTCCTCCAGATTATTCGGCCTAGCTATTAAGCCAGTGTCCAAAATCCCGTACCGTCGGGATTCCCGGCCATCAATACCAAAGGGGTGTTGAAGGTAATCTCATTGAAATTTAATTTCTAACTAATAAACTTAGTCTCGTACATTGCATCAACAAAAAGCGTCTTTGAGTGGAGAGAATATTCCTACCTAATAATATTTGCAATTTACTGCCAGCCAGATTCACCCGTTATATTCATTCTCCTTAAAATCTTAGTTATTTAAAATAGATGTAAAAATGTTAATCTACGATCGCATTTTAACTCTTCCAATCGTCGGGAGCTTGATCCAATTAGTCGGGAGCTTGGAGCTTGTCCTGGTTGGGTCCGTGCCGTACTGGTAGGAGATATCTGGTTAGGGAAAGCCCCGCAAGCCGACGGGTAGGTCGGCTCAGGATATCGCTAACCTGCGAGGGAATATCACGGCCACCTCTCGCGTACATGTACAAAAGCATGTACTAGACTTTCGGGAATAACGACCTTGGCAGTTGACGCCCACAGAATCACTAATCAATCAATTATAAAGCTCCCCAAAGTTTTTCATTAACATCATATATGCGGAGGCTGTTCTTGATGGCGTTGTTCGGTCTTCCAGCTGTCGAAGTTCACCTGCGTCGCTCCACCCCGCCCCCGCCCCTCTTCCTTCCGCCTTCCGGTCGGCCGCCTCCACCGCCGGCACCGCAGCGCACCTAGTCTTTACGCGCGCCGCCTTATAGATTTTCCATTCCAGCTTTCTCGGTCTGCCGAGTTACTCTTTAATCGTTTTCGGAGATCTCGGATTACGGGCTAACAGTTTCCTACAACAAAACTTTCCTTCTCCGCTCGCTGGGGATCCTCGTCCTCAAATCAACTTTAGCACCCACCGCCGCCGCCGCCACCGCCGGCTATCGCAGCCCCCATGCAAATGAGCGCCGCGCGACCAACTCCGCCCTGATTAATATTTTCGGCGGCGCGGAAGAGTTTTTTCTAAACAAAAAAAACAACAGCGAAGCGAAAAAAAAGGGGTGAGAGGCGTGCAGCGGGCCGGGAGGGTGCGGGGAACGGCGGTGACGGTGGCGCTCCTGGCGGAGGTATCGAGCATCGCATCGCGACGGGCACTAAAAGCGCCGTAAAGAGGCAGAGTTATGAATTGAACGCCGAGCGAAAATGGCGTGTAATCAGAGGAGAGGAGCGGGAGGAACGGGAGCCGAGGCGTTCGCGGCGTGCGGGAAGGTGCTGGCGGCGCCGCTGGGAGATACGCGGCTGGCGGCGGTGGAGGCGGCCCGATTAGCAGAAGGAAGCAGTAAATTAGCCGGCGCGTGCACAATGGGGCGCCCGCGAGCGCCGCGCGGACGGGCCGTTGCTCTTTATTAGCCGGCAGGCAGTAAACGCCTTTCCGCCTGCGACGCGACGTGCCGCGACCAGTGGCCAGCGCTCCTCCAGGCCCACGCCCACTCGCCTTACCTGCTGGAAATGGTTTGCGGCCGAGTGCAGGACTTGATCCCGCCAGGATCCGAGCTCGGCACCTTTGTTGCACTTGGGTTTTCGTAACGTGGCGGATGACATTAGCTCATTTTTACACCTCCTGCCATGAGCCCCGTTGAGAAGGACGTTCGCGAATTCATTATAAAGATTCATTTTATAAGGTGGGAGGTGTAAAAATGACCTAATGTCATCCGCCACGTTACGAAAACCCACGTATACAGACCGACTGAGCCATTGCTTTCGGTAGGAGAGATGCTGCTCAAATGGCTCTGTCGGATAGCTCACCTGTCTGGGTAACGGATAGTCTGGGGCTTTGATCCCCGTGGGATCCAATATTACATTTCGTGGAAAACCAGTTTCAGTGTGACTATGCTGTGCCTTAGCACTATTTCACCACGCACTCTTCCTCCTGCCAGCGCGCACAGTGATTCAGGCTCTCCTGACGTTCTGAAGATAGTTTGCTGCGAAGTGCAGTATTTCATCACGCCTGGATTCGAGCACGGGACCTTCTTATTTTCAGACAGACCGACTGAGCCATTCAATCAAAAATCGCATTCAGTGCAATGTAATGATGTTGCAGAAATGATTTTTATTTTTGGCACAAATGGTTCCATCGGTTTGCTCATCTGTCTGGGTTGCAGATGATCTCAGGCTCTAATCTCCATTATATCAATATTTCACTTTGGGGCTATTCATTTTCAGTGTGAATGTACGGTGCATTAGCACTGTTTCACCTTGTTGGTAATAATTGTTTCCTAATAAAAATCCCGATGGATGCAATTGTTAACTTACAAATGTCACTCATTCATTTTATTCATCCTCGCTCGTTCCATTTGTGCTGTCTCATTAGTTTCAATTGGAACCTGGAGAGAATTGCGACTGGTCATTGCTTGGCGTCTGAAAGAGGTCGTAGAAAAAGCCTTTTTTTGTTGCGGTCGGGAATCGAATCCGCGAACATAGAAACATCAGATTGGCTCACTTGGCATTCTTGTGCATCTATATATGTGCTTCCCCTGCGACAATCCTAACATGCATGCATCACACGTGGTAGATGGTGAGGAAGGTCACTGTTCGTCATATGCGGAATGAAAGTACGGAGTGCGGAATCGAGCTGTGAGGACGATCTCTCGAAACACCAGAAACTCGTTGGCGGATCCAGTGAAAGCGTTGCCCCCTTTCTCTCCCTACCATTTTTGTTCGTGCTTTGCTCAATTTATTTACAAAAATTGTGTTTTATTCGCATCTTATTAGGAAGAAATATGTGAACTTTACCTCAATAGCATAAATGCACATTGCTTCATTGCAAGCAATGTACGTTTTTGTAAAAACTTTGGAGGGGATCAAACTGAACCAATCTTCCCTTCCTCCCTATTTGGAATACTTTCTGGACTATGTACAAATGACAATCTCCGCACTTATTTCGTTACGTCATTTTTATGTAATACATAATGAGCATTGAAATAAGTGAAATGGTTTTCCAGACCTTCATTTTACGGACAGGCATTTCAGATAGTATGTTGATGGTATCTGTACGCATATACAATGTATATTCAAAGGAGTAATACGCAAAATAAATAGGACGTGTTGATAACGTAGTTGTTTACCACTCGGAAAAATACACAGTCATTCTGCGTCTAGATATTTCATATCGTAAAGATTTGCAAGAAATAAAACATTCATTATTTCTTGAGCTATTTGCTGTGTAGATAATGAACATTTGGCGGAAATATAAATGTTTGATTGTTACTTCGTACTACTCATGTTTGCCCTGTAATTTGAAACGCGCTTTTCAAATGCTGAAGTCGTTCGGGTTTGTCGATGAGGAAAAAAGAGAGAGATAGTTTGGAGATAGTTTTTCAAAATAATGTTCTATAAGGACTCTTCCCTACATCACATTGCAGCCGCAACATCATTCATCCAGTCCTTAGTCTTACTTAGTACGGCAGTGGTCATTCGAAATTTCGTTACCACACTAGTATGATCGCTACTAGGTCCACTCGAAAATCCATTTGAAGATGTTGCGATTTGAATTGTACCATCCAACGAATACGTATACTCCGCCTTCGGGAGACTTAGATTAGACTAAAGTTTCTTCCGTTCAGTACGTTCAATTCGCGAACTAGTCTCTGCGGAATTATTTCTAATAATATGAAAAAATATTCTCGTAACCCTCTTGTTCAAATAAGGAAGGATGCATGAAGAACCATATTACGTTACTGTTGAGTAACTGTTGAGTAATTTGCACAATTATCTCTATAAAACACATTATTTTCAGAATCTATGACATATTACAATCATCTCTGCTCTCACATTGCAGAGATTCAGCATTGATCACAAGTCTTCTTCTGAATACTTCTCAAAATCTTGTACTTTTCCAAGGAACTGGATCTGTAATTCTTATTTCCCTAACATGACCTCATGCGAACCTCGGGAACAATTGGTCAGTTAGGGTAATCTTCGTCCTCTTTTTCTTCTTCTCAGTCGACTGCTCCATTCTTTCGCCGATCTTCTTTTTCGCGCTTAATTATTACAAGAATTTCTTCCTTTTCCGTAATACCCTAAACCTTCATTATCCGGCAGGCGGGTTCATAACCATCCACTTGTGAAAGACCTTGAGTAGCGGCGGCGCTGGGCGACCATATGGCCGCCCTCTCTTGTCGCACGGCGCCCTGCGACAGCCTCTCCTCCGTCAGCGCTCCCGCCCCGCCCCTCCCCGCCCTCCCCCTGCCCCGCCCCGCCCCGCGCGCGCTCGATGGGCCTCGATATAAACGATTTTTATGTTATTGTCGCGGGACGATATCCGGCGGAGAGTTTTTCATACTTTAAAAAACCGAGGGGACAGCGGCGGAGGCGGCGTGAGCGAGGAGCGAGGGGGCGGGGCGACGCGGGGGCGGCGCGGGGCGGGGCATTAGTGTACCGCGGTATCGGCTGCGGGCGCGGGCGCCTGGCGGGCGAGCGGGCGGGCGAGGGCGGGCGGGGCGGTGGGCGCGGGCGAGGACGTGCCACGCGGAGATATTGGGCGTTATGGATGACATAACTTAAACCAGGCCTCCGTATCTGCACGTATCCAGGGGCGACTGCCTGCCGCGCCGCGGCCGGAGTAATGGTGTGAGAAGGACGCGATACCGCCGCCGCCACCGCCGCCCGGACTGGGCGCCGCCCCCGTCGGCCCCCGCGCCGCCTCCGCTCCGTTCGATTCACGCCGCCGCCCCCGACACCTCCCCGCCCGCCACCCGCCCCCGCCCCCGCCACGCCCGGCTCTCGGAGGAGGAGGAGGAGGCGGCGGCGGAGGCGGCGCTGCCAGGCTTGTGCGGTTCTCCAGAAAAACCGTTCCTCGTCCAGATCCGCCCCACATTACCCGTTTCTGATACACTGAGTTTGAACGATAAGATCCCCGCGACGGAATAATAATATTATATTCGTGCGCCTTTACTCATCGCGGGCCGCGCTGTGCCGTGCCGTGCCGTGTCGGGCGAGAGAGGGAGCGCTGGGGTGTGGCCGTGCCTAGGTTGGCGACACGCCGCACCGCGTCGCGCCGGCGTGATAAGGATTCGAGAATGGAATCCGCGTCTGTTTTGGTTTCATCGGCCGCTTTCTTGCGTCGGCATCAGCGGCCGCCGCACCGCGCTTTTATGGGGAAGATAATGCGGCGCGTGCGTGGCGCGGACCGGCGTGGCGGGGCGGGGCGAAGCGGGGCGAGGCGGGGCGAGGCGGGGCGAGGCGGGGCGAGGCGGGGCGAGGCGGGGCGAGGCGGGGCGAGGCGGGGCGAGGCGGGGCGAGGCGGGGCGAGGCGGGGCGGGCGAGGCGGGGCGAGGCGGGGCGAGGCGGGGCGAGGCGGGCGAGGCGGGCGAGGCGGGGCGAGGCGGGGGGCGAGGCGGGCGAGCGGGCGAGTGGAAGCGAGGCGGGGCGCGAGTGGGGGCAGGCGGGGCGAGGCGGGGCGAGTGGCAGGCGGGTTGGCGCGGCGAGGCAAGCAGGCGGAAGCGAGGCGGGGCGAGGCGGGCGAGAAAGCGCTGAGGGCAAGTGAGTGGAAGAGGCAATGAGGTAAGTGTGAGCACTGCACTGGAGACGGAATACTTCGGTGGAGTGCAAGCAGCATGAGGACGACAGCGGCAGCAGTATGTTGATGGAAATGATAACGTTGCTACAGGCCGAAGTGTGATGGTAGTGATAATAATAAAGGTAGAAAACGGTGATGCCTATGACGATGCTGATGATAAAACTAATGCCTGACAGTCACGACTGACTGTGATGGAGATGATAATAATCACTGTGGTAGTGAAAACAATGGGTGAGATGGTGATGCCGGAGTGTCTGGGCGTGGTGGTAATGGCGACGGTACGCGAGCGAGAGATGGCGGCGTCGAGACCAACTCGGCGCCGACAGAGAGGGATAAGGGAGCAGAGAGAGAGACAGGGTAGTGTGGGAGCGGGAGAGAGAGGGAGAGGAGGCGGGGCGGAGACGGGCTTCGGCGTTGGGGAGCTCGAATAGGGCCGGCGCGGCGTGTCCGCCCGCCTCCCCACTCTCCCTCTCTCTCTCTCTCCCTCCCACATACGCTGGCGCCCAGGCAGGCGCCAAGTGACTTTGTTGTCTGATAACGATTTGAAAATGGAATATTCGTGCTGTTTGTGCGGGGCTCTTATCGGGGGCGCCCAGCAATAGCGGTGCTGTTTACAGCCTTCCCTTATCGCTTCCTTCAGTTCCCAACACTTATCTGTTATCGCGCCGCCATAAACATGCGCAATAGACAGCCGGCTTCCTGCGGCGGCGGCGGCGGCGGCGGCGGCGGCGCATGGGGCGGCCCGACGTGGCACGCCCCCCGTCCCCGCCCCGCCCCGCCCCGCCCCTCCGCCCGGCGGGCGCTGTCTGCGCGCGCGGGGATGGCCGCAGTGCGATGGCGAGCCGCTGCGCCGCGTCGCAGCCGCCGCCGGGGTGCTGCGCGTGTCGTCGCGCGCCCGAGAGGCCGCCCACGCGGCGTCTGCGCCCGGCGCAGCAGCTGCGCCTGCGCTGCGCTCGGATTGCGCAGCGCTGCAGCCACCCGCTCCTTGTGCGGCGGAGCCTTCGACGCGAGCAGATCGCTCACCAGCAGCCACTGCGGGGTTCACATTTTGGATTAATGCTTTAGGGGTAGACACGTTTGGAGTATATTAGTTATTGAAGTAAATTAACATTTGTTTAATATTCAGTGTTGTATTTTATTGAAATTATTAAGAAATAAAAATAATCTGGATGAAAATTTTATTTGCATTTTCTGAGAGCGTATTGCACTGGTCCGGAGAAGCCCTGCATATGCATTCATGTAGTTTCCCTCGTCCATGCATCCTTGGGATACATAACTCCGTAGTAATTGCATATAGACTTGAAGTTTGTGAGGTAAACAACACGGAATTCACGAAATACATTTAAAGATATATTACCAGTCATAAAAAAATTAATTTTATATTTATTGCTTGTAATTAAAATAATTATCCTTCGTACATTTTTTTCTTTAAATTTGTATTATAATAAAATAGCGTTAGTTTTCTTTTCTTTGTAACAGCACTTGTTTTGTGTAATTTTCTGAATATATGTGAGGATACTCTTCCATAAAACTTTTACTTGGTTATGAATTGTCTTAGTCTTTGTTTTCGTTATAAGCTTTCTTTAACCGCTCTCGAGCACAAGCATTTGCTCGGCTACATCTGCTTTTGTTAATTTACATGAAAATTAATAAAATGTATTTAATAATAATAATAATAATAATAATAATAATAATAATAATAATAATAATAGTAATAATAATAATACATTATATGTTATAAAATGTAATGTCACAATTATTTTAGACAGTAAGGAAATTGATTTCAAAATTAAAATCAATTTTCAAATATTATTATTTTGAAATCTTTCGTCATTATCTCAAATGATCGGGACCAAATATGATGTTTAGAAAAACAATCAATAGACAAGAAAGGAACAGAAAGTTGTAAGAACATGAGGATGAAATTTCTCGAATAGAGAAGTCCTCTTGTAGAGAGGCATTAAATCAGCGTCTGATGTTGCCTGTGACTTTTGTCCATCTTTTTTTGGCGAGGTGTAACACTCCGATTGAAGACAGGAAGGCATGGTGGCTGTTTGAAACGTAAAAAAAAAAAAAAAAATTAAAAAAAAAGTGTGAAGTTTGACGTTGAAACTTTCGGCAAACAATTTCATTTCCTAAATTATGGCAAAATATGCGTATTGTCAATTTTTCTTTTCCCCAACTGCCGTTTAAATAACTTCCTTCTTCTTGAACTCCCGTTTGATGGGATTAGTGTTTAGAATCAGTTTGAACGGAAATTAGTGTGGCCGGTTTCTGAATAAATGCTACAGTGTTGTGCACACGAAATTGTGCGAAATATTTCCATTCTCGTTTTCGATCATTTGCCTTTAATTATGTGAACAATGAAACCCTTTTATCTCTTTAACGATTCAATTTCCATCGCTGTCATTTCGTTGACTCGTCACTGGAGTCTAATGAAATCAGCAACAGTTGCGCCTTTTCGATAAACTTTTTCGTGCTTATATTTCAACCTTTCCCGCCGCTTCGTATGGTGGCTCAGGACGAATATAAAACGAAAACAATTCTCTAACAGTTGTGTACCTGGAACATTATTTTAAACTGTGTTCGTACTCAGAATTGATTGTTTTAAAGAATTTTTAAAATTCATTTTTACAATTCAAATGTGTTCCTGTTGACTTATTCGACTGTACTCATTTTTGCATTGTATGTCTTCATCTGTATTGCTCTCTAAGTTTGGTGTCTATTGCGATGTTTGTATTTTGATGTCTTCGTGGTCAGAAGCCAGCTGATGCAGATGTCATAGTGGGAATTTTTATTTAATTCTCGCTGAAGGAGAACTTATTGTGATATACCTGCCGTCTACGAGATATTAATACTAGTTCCATATGTTACTACTTATTTTAACATTTCCTTATTGCATGAGCATTTCCGTAGGTCTGGTGAAAATTCAGTCCTTGGTGCCACATCTGGGCGATGATATAAATTCTTTGCAGAAATTCTGGACGCGGGTGTCGGCCACGGAAGTTCAGCGGACTCTTTCTTAGCGCATTACATCTGCCAATGCAAAACGGTATCGGATAACGTGATTTGTGTTATTATGATAAGGACTCGCTTTGCTAGCACAAATTTGCATTCGCAAGTCGGGTGATGCGGCGTATTCTATCGATTCGCTTTAGTTTGTTTGGAGGTTTTAATGAAAATTCAATTCAATTTAATTTATTATCGGGAATTTTTTACCATCTTCAGAACGGTTAAACTGTTGACGTTCCATTTTATTTCCAAGCCGCGAAACAAGGAAGTATTCTCTCATCGTTACGAATTTTCTGGGGTACGGAAAGTTTTTTTTATCAGTCCTGATGAGATAGGCATATCGTCTGACGTCGTTCAAATGATTTACGTTGAGTTATTTAACACAGGTTTTCCCTGGTTAGAAGCACTTCCTTTCTCTGTTAATGTTCTGCATGTTTACGGAAGGCACATTTACTGAATGTTCAAAATTAATTTTAATCAAGCTTCGCGTTATTGTGATGTTAAAGCTTTGCAACACGTGACGAACGCAATCCCTTACCATTCTTCGTGAGAAAAATGTTTGGTCCACCCTCCTCTTTATTAAACGTAACCCGTGATATCGCATTCTGGTACTGTGGAAATGAAATGCAGTGTTTGCACGGTAATCGTAATCGTAAACAAAGCAGCCTTTGATGTAGATACGAATCGCACATTAGTTTGCTTCCTGGAAAGTTTGTTATTTTGGCAAGGTTGAAAAGTTATTCTATTCCTTAATTATTTCTAAACGTTACAAAATAAAAAACTGCAGAATTTAAGATACACAACCACTCATGAAAAATGCGTTGCATTTCTCTAAATTTTGATGCAGTAAGTTTTCCTTCGCCAAGAAACGTTATATTTGTACTCTATACTTAAGAATCAAATAGATACACTTAGTCAAGAAGTAAAAAGCTAATTCATTTCTTAAGGTGACGCATGTATTTCATGTGCTATAAAGTTCTACTTTCGACTTTTATATTGTATATAAAATTATGAACTTAAGGTCAAGTTAACCTTTTTTAATTCAGGTATTCCCTGGACAGTCCCTGGTTTTATGCAAATGAGACATTTCAAAGAGTTCTTTTAATAAATTTTATTGCTCAAAAGGTTAACGCATGGATGGGTTAATTTTATTTAATAACTCTTGTGCACCTCTACTTTTTGTGATTTAGAAAAGGCTAGGAAAATCGATGTGTAGAAATTACAACTTCGTCAAAATAACAACCATCATATTATACGCCGCCATTATTACGCCACTATATAACTTTTTAACTGTTTAATATTCGTATGTCACTACCTTGATATAAATAGTATTCCTCTGTCTAATACGGCGGTAGGGTTGATCCCGACGTAGAACTTGACGTAGCATCAAGGGATAGGAGTTCGAATCCCGATCGGGAAGACTAACGCTTTGAACAAATTATTCAAATGTATAAATCTAATTTGCGCCCCCCTTCTCACTTACCCTTGTCCAGTCTGGTGTAACGCAGGCCCCTATCATCCATCAACAAAATTTAAGTCTTTCGGAACAAGGTCATCAGAGTAGCAATAAACGTCCCTTTGTACGAAAGCAATAAAAATATTAACAAAGACTTACCCATCGAACTGGTTCTCGCATATATCACCAACATTTTCCATACACATTTTCAAAATCATCTCGAGTTTTCATCACATCTCATTTGAACTTAGGTGTAGAACAACCAGGAGAAATGCAATTTTACTACTTTTCCAGATTTTTATTCGTATTCCGGCAGACATAATAGGTATTAACGTATGTAGAACGTTAAGTAAATGTTTTTGCCACAAGAGCGACTTCCAGCCCGATGGTCTCGTGTCCAAAATTCAAAAATTCCTATGTTAAACTTATAATCAGCATACTGATTTCAACAAAGTAGTGTTTATATCTTATGTTTAGTGTTTTCTTCTTATTTGAGCATTGCACCATTTATATATTGTTTTCTAGTTTAAGTTTAATAGAAATAGAAAAAAGTGTTATTTATTGACTCTGAAGCGGAGCGGGCATAATGTATCCAAAAGGCTCACAAAAGTATTAAGTATACCGTGACATGATTAGTTACAGGCGCATACACACCGTAATGAACAAGTAAACCATAAAGTAATAAAATTAATAATCTTTCCACCAATAATCATACCATACACTCATCAATACAACTACACACTCATCATTACATTCGGCATTCATTTAATGCTAATGTTTAGGGGAGATTGCCATAGCAACCTCCTACGTATTATCATAAGTAATTTCACGAGAAGTGCTGTGCTAGTGCTGGCGACCCGCGTAGCGACGAGTGAATTTACCGGCTAACACTGCACTTCGAGTGATATTTAGTGTGGTTATTTCACGAATTAAGACATTACAGGATTTAAATGGATAATTTAAATCACAGAAATGACAAAAAAAGAGATATTACTCAAAATTGCTACCGGTATATGTGAAATTTTCATTCAGCTCCGAGTTATCAATGCCTCCTGGAATAACTTATAATCAAGTAAAATATGAATAACAGTTTAATACAGAATATGATTTCAAATATTTTTCGATTTTATGGTAATAAAACTTTCAAAAAACAATTATAACAAAGCTACTTACAAGTAACATTTATTAAAACACAATATTTAATATTGTAGGAAGTTGAGTTTTCCATGTTTTGCTATTTGGTGGATCTATTTGAAATGGAAGATATACAAGCTGAATTTACAGCAGGATTCGTCAATTTCGAATGGGTTGAACACAGTGTGTACTCATTAAAGTATTTTTCTGAATAATTGGGGTTGTAACGTCCTACATAGTTGATAGCATATTCTTTGTACTCTTCATCATCTAATCTTCACATATTAATTGCCTAAAAATGTGTAATTTTTTCATTTGTAGTTTGTGCTGTCCATTTGTATTTTCTTTCTTCACAAAATTCTTAAACTTGCTTCCATACACTTTCTCTGTTTCTTTTGCTGTTTTTCGTCACTGAATCTTTAATAATAGATTCTATTTCAGAGTTTTAAACATTACCAAAACTACACATTTTAATATTATCTTAATGCTCACTAGCTATTATGGACCTAATACAATTGCTATCTTTATCTTAAAAAAGTGAACAAAGAGATTACAGCGAAGTGCAAAAGGTATACAAAGTGATAATCACATGGCGATAGACATCTAAGATTGGTTGAATTTGAATAGATTCTTGCTTAGCATTGGATCCTTACGACGCGGACAGACATGAAATAGACATTAGTAATACCAGGAGTGCTTTGAAAATAATCGATAAATCCCCAACACGCTAAGTGAAGAGGGGATTTATCTGAGAATTTCCATATTACGAATGATATTTAGTGTGGCAAATTCTCGAATGAAATTAGAATTTGGGAAGCTGGTTCATTAATACTCTTTACATAAGTTAATCTGCTTTGATTACTTATATTTAATGATTTCAATTACTACCTTGATACCTGCATTCTTTATTTACTTATATAAGGCCGTCTGCAATGTTAAAATCAAGGAGGTCTACAAGTAAGTCTACAAGTAAGTCTACAAGTAAGTCTACAAGTAAGTCTACAAGTAAGTCTACAAGTAAGTCTACAAGTAAGTCTACAAGTAAGTCTACAAGTAAATCTACAAGTAAGTCTACAAGTAAGTCTACAAGTAAGTCTACAAGTAAGTCTACAAGTAAGTCTACAAGTAAGTCTACAAGTAAGTCTACAAGTAAGTCTACAAGTAAGTCTACAAGTAAGTCTACAAGTAAGTCTACAAGTAAGTCTACAAGTAAGTCTACAAGTAAGTCTACAAGTAAGTCTACAAGTAAGTCTACAAGTAAGTCTACAAGTAAGTCTACAAGTAAGTCTACAAGTAAGTCTACAAGTAAGTCTACAAGTAAGTCTACAAGTAAGTCTACAAGTAAGTCTACAAGTAAGTCTACAAGTAAGTCTACAAGTAAGTCTACAAGTAAGTCTACAAGTAAGTCTACAAGTAAATCTACAAGTAAGTCTACAAGTAAGTCTACAAGTAAGTCTACAAGTAAGTCTACAAGTAAGTCTACAAGTAAGTCTACAAGTAAGTCTACAAGTAAGTCTACAAGTAAGTCTACAAGTAAGTCTACAAGTAAGTCTACAAGTAAGTCTAAAAGTAAGGATTAATACAGTACAAATATGCACAAATAAAAAACGCACGAAACGAAAACACGAAACCTACAGGTTTATTTGATGGATTACTCATTAAATACACAACCATCGAAGTTGAATGTTGAAGGAACTTTTCTATTTTCATTATTAATGATTTTTGTTAATGAATGAGTTGTACCTAGTAGAACTCTTATTTATTATACCTAGTAGAACTCTTTATCTCTTACTTGTGTTGTCTCTTCTTCTAATACATAGCTTCACTTCTTACAATCTTCAAATTGTCTCCAAACGTATTTTGTATTTTTCTCTGTTTTCTCTGGAGTACCATATTGAATAACTTCATTTATTTCTTGTTTGGATGCATCACCAACTCTCTTCGCCATTTCTTACTGTTTGAATAAGTCATGGAACAGCGCGCTTAAATGTAAAAATCACAGGAATCGATACTTCTCGCATCCTAAGATGGATGCATCGCAGCTAATGATTGGGCACTGAGGAGGAAGCGATAAGAAAAACTAATAATTCTTTCGTGAGTCACTGCTCTGATTTGTCAATATCGTATATATTCTTAAACACTATTGGTCTCAAGTTCATGAGTGAATGAGTCTATGAAATTACTCGCACGTAACTTCTGAAAAGCCAGATGGTTGAGCGGAATATTATCATCGCATTTTGCATTAAATTTTTTTGAAGGTACTGAAAATGTGTTTTGTGCTCTATCATCATTTGCTGCTTTTGGGACATTTTCTTAAGAGTTCTAACGAGGGAGACCATCACCTGCAACCTACTATTGCGGTCGCGGAGTCCGCGGCGCATAAAGATTCCGAAAGGCTCACAGAAGTATTAAGTAAACCATAAAGTGATTCGTTCAGGTCCATAAATACTCAGTAATGAACTAGTAAACCATAAACTAATAAAATTAATAATCTTCCCATCAATAATCTACAAATATACGCTCATTAGCTTTATAGACTTCATTCGTATCATGGTGATGTTTGTAAGGGGTTGCCATTGTAACTGCCTTCGTTTTATCTATAAATCATAGTACTCGCATTTACCTACTATAAAGCCTCATGGATAAGCGATGTATTTTCATCAGTCATCACATTTTGCATTAAAAACTAAAAAAATAAAACTTTTTTAAAAAACTGAAGTTTTATATTCTCTATCATCATTTGTTGCTTTTAGGGCATTATCGTAAGAGTTCCGATGAGGGAGACCATCCCCTGCAACCTGCCATTGTGCTCGCGAGCGGGCGGGGCGGTCGTCGCGGCGATCGCTGCGCCTCTGGCGGCGGGTAGCGGCGGCGGTGCCAGCTGAGCATCGGCATGAGTGAGGGAGGGGGGTGCAGCCCTCGCTGCCGATTCATTTCCTGACAAATGCCACAATTGACGTCGCATTTTTAAATTGTTTTCGGCTCCCGATGGGACGCAGGGAAATATGTGGGACGGGGCGCTATGCTCGGATCGACGGCCGCATGGACAGGCGTTTGCCTCAAACCTGTGGCATGTTGCAAAGTTACGATACGATTCCATCAGCTTGGGGGGGAAACTCCGATACAAGGAAAGACAACGATTCATGCAGAGATTGTTGTTTTAAGTTTGTACAGTATCATTAATTGATTACATTTCAAGTGATTAAATAGAATTGTGTGAGGGTTTAGATAAAGTAGTAAACATAGATATTTATAATTTTAAAACAATAAAAAGATGTCTAATTGTTTATAAGATTAATTTTTGTGATTTTATTTCAAAACATGGATATCATAAAAATAGTGGTTATTTTTATGTAATAGATATGAGTTGTTTCGTCATTAATTTCCGAAAATAACACATTTTTATTCATGAAAGTCCCAATTTTGGTAGCATAATATTCCAGTGTTTCGATGTACAAGTAGTAAAAGAGTTCAGGTCGCGATGCAAATCATTTTGGCCACACCTTTGCTGTTTTAAAAATCAGTGAAGGTGCAACGCACTCAACTCATTTCCCAGACGTGTTAAACATTTTCGCCTGCCCTTGGATGTCACTTTCAGTCAAAAGGTCTTGCGCTCAGTTATGTGTAAGTTAGTAAAGAAAACGGATGCCAAAAAAATACGTATTTTTTATTGGAAACTAATGCTCACCAGCAAGCTTCATGGCGAGCATTCTTCCATACAACCGGCGCAGAGATGAGCTGATTCTAAATATGAAAAGATTGATGTAAGTTGAGAATTCTTTTTGTTTTAATTATGAAAATAGTCGGCAATTTTTGTCTTGATTTCAAGTTAAGTTAGTTCATGGTATTAAAATTGTTCTGTTTGTTACAATTGATAAATTAATAAGATGGCTACTCGGATATTTCCTTGTTCATTGTTAGTATTATTATTGTTTAGAAGATTTAGCGGAGCAAATGAATATGAATTAATTTGTTTTCTTATTTTATCACACGTGTTGATTTGTTGTAAATGTCCAATAGCGTCATGCAAGACGTAGGTACAAAGGTTGGAACAAAGCTCATGGCCTTGTGTCTATGCCGGATCTTGTTGCTGCTTGCGGCGTAATGTACTAGCTCTGGGTTGTTAAATACGGAGTTGTCCTAATGGCGGCCCGCGGGTCAGATGCTGCTCGCGGTGACTTTTATTGTTGCCCGCGATTGGTTATTAGTCAAAGGTGAAAGTTCCTCACATCCATGTCGGGGAGAACGTTGTGCGCCTATTGCACGCGCCCTGTCGGAGTCAACTCTCCCCTTGATGTAAAAATAAATGATGTTTGGATTTAAGGATTTTTCCGTAGTATATTTAGAAATTCAAAATAATTCCAATGAGTTTCTCTGCGTTAAGCACGGTACGGCCTGATATCACTCATGGTTTCATCACCCCCCCCCCCCCGCCGTGGCAGAACAACCGGACAAAGTGCCGAGATCAAGAATACGGGGAAGTCAGATGTGGATCGCAAGAATAATGAAAATATGGCTCGCCACCATATTAAAGGTTTTAGTTGTGACGTTGCAAGTTGGACACCCCCGGTTAAATACTTACTTCCATGGTTGCTCCTGAGGGGGAAGTGGTGTAGGGGAAAGGGAAGACCACGATCTCGCTTCACCTCCCTCGCCCCCCAGCTCCCCCCTCTCTTTCCCCTCGTTTCTCCGCTCGCCCATTCATCCTCCCTTCAACTGCTCCCTTCTTCCTGCGAGGACACGGTGTGTTGCCTCCCTTATCTTCCCTTGATTTGCGTTACCTTCACAACCCTTTCATGGATTGATTCAGCTTGCGCATCCGTTTTGGTTGCCCTTGACATGATATTGACATCTATGTCTTTCACAATTCTTCACTCTCGACTTAAGGGTTCTGTTACATCGCGTAACTCTAAGAAGAGTGACATTTAGCTTGACTTTATTTCGAAAGGGAGCTATGGTGTAGCCACGAATATTTCGCACGCATGATGCAGCCAAGAGGTACGTATATTTCGCAGTGTAATTGGATGTAAGAGAATAATCGAAATTACTAAAATCTTGAGACATTTTTGGCGACGGCACGTAGAAAAAAAAATTTTTTTTTCGCGAATATTACTGTTCATGGACGCACGCAGAATTCTCAAGACTTAAATACCCGTTGCCTACATAAGAACCGAACCCTTTAGTCTACGATGGTGGAATGCAACCCACTATATAGTACCGTGTGAAAAACCGTGAGGGCAGAGTTTGTCTCGCAAAGCCTAGAAGAAGTCCCCTTCCAACTCTCTTATCATCTCACCGGGTGAGTTGGCTCAGAGCATCAACTGATGTCACTGCAGCACCTCTGACTGGAAGGTTCTAGGGTGCGAGTCCCGATGGTGGCAGGATTTTCGACAACAGCCACATAGCTAAGTTGAATTCAGCTTCTGTGTGGAGGAGTATTGTAGCGGCCTGCTCCTCTGATGGATATAGTATTCCATCATTTCTCCAACCAATTCTAGGCGAATGCTGCAGCGGTACCCTACCAAACGGGCCACGAACCGTAAACCGCTCCCCGGCATTCGCCTGGATATTGATAGTACGGAAAACTACCCATTAGAGAACTGGTTAAAGCAGTTGCAAAACTACCGATCAGAGCAGCCGTCCGCTAGAATTCTCCTCCAGACAGTGACTGAATGTGACCTAGCTATCTATATTAGCTAGAGTAAAACATTAATAATAGCTAAAGTAGTAATTGCTGAAGTAATAGTACACTAATAATAGCTAAAGTAAAACATCTCTCGCGGTCAGGGAGACAGCGGTGCCAACAGTCGTTGCCCTGCGCCATCCCGGTCGGTTTCTGGGTCCTGCTGTTGAAGAGGGCTTGTGATTCGCTGCGCTTCCCGAAACCAGTTTGGTTGTCGTCGCCGCCGCCTCGCTGCCTCAGAGGACGAGTGCTGTCGCGGGCGAGGACCCGTGGGGATGGATTGCCCGTCCTCACGCTCGTCTCCTGTGCGGCCCACGGGGACGGCACTTACAGCCGCTGCGCCTCCGCCTTCGCCCTATTTATAGGGAAGTGCGCCGCCGTTGGGGATGCCATGGAGGTGGAGGAGGGCTCGTGCGCCTGCGGAGTATATTACTCGGGTTACGTCTCAGAAACCTTGATCATTAACGGATAACACGTAGGCTTGAGTGATGAGTGTAAGACTGGTGAAGTGTACCAGAATAAAACTGATCATACATTAGCCAAGTTGTCGCATTGTGTTGTTAGCGAGGGGATAAATTTCTGCTTAGTGTCTGCAGAATACGTAGAAATGTTTCTGAATACCAAAGGGTTAAAATCTTCGAAGACTCCATATACTGTGCGTAGTATGTAAATTTTACGGTCAATGTGTTTTATTAACATTTCAACTAATTTAAATATTGGTAAGTAAAATAATAAAGTAAAATAATTATACATTATTTAACGTTTAAAATGACTGTTTTTTTATGGTGGCAGGATTTAACGTTTATTTAACGCTCATTGTTTAACGTTTAAAATTTTGTTGTACAATAGCTCGGTGATTAATAAATTCTGTGGTGGAAGCGGAGATTTTGTGGTAATCCATGATAAAATATCCGGGATCAGTGAGGTATCTACCACAATAGTATACTATATAATTTTAATATATATCACATTTAGCCAAACACGTTGTGACATACCGATATATATCACATGAAAATAAACTAACATTTATTTGTAGACTATATGGTGGAATATGCATTAGGAAATATCACGAGAGCATGGGCTTAGCAACGACCGTGAATAAACAATGTAGTTTTTGTTTTTGTAAATGCATTAAGAGGTGGCTAGATGCCGAAAGTAGAAAATTTGGGATTGGGCGAAGAAGTTTAGACGATCGAAAGGTCAGCTACACCAAAATATAACGAACGTATGGATTGGCTGGGTGAGAGAAGGACGGTCAAATGTTATGAAAAAAAGAGGAAGGTAGTTTAATACGAAGTCTTCGAGGGTGAATCATGCAGGAAGATTTCATTCTGACCGGCATCGCGTTTCTGAACTGATCGTAGGTTCGTGAGAGGGAGCGAGTGTAGTGCAGATAGTCAGAGTCGGGTTATCAGATTGTGAAATTTTAAGGACAGTGAATGATATTGCAGATATTGCATGTGGAAGTAATATTGATGCATAAATTGGGACTTTGTCGGGAGTGGTAATCGAGTAATAGATTTCGGGACTATGTCATAGGACGTAATCGGGACTGATAATTTTGATAGTTTGAGACCAGCTTGGATAGGGGCAGAAGAGGATTTCTTGGGACTTTGGACTATGGCAAGCTGCAAGATATTTCGACTGAGAAGTCTATGAGGGACATCAACGAAGAATAGATAAGTTAACCGCGGTATAAAACTGTAAATTCAAAGATATCTTGATCAAAGGCCTAACATCAAATAATTTACTAAATTCACTAAATTGTTTGCTAAAAAGATAACAATAAACTTTGTTAAATTTTGTTCTTTAGAAAAGAAAGTGATCTTTCATTTAGTCAATCCAAACAGTAATGAACTAGAAATATAGAATCATTCTATTTCAGATTCCCAGCTGCGCTGTATAGTCAGCGGATCCTATAATCCATTATAAAGGTAATAAGGATTATAATATATCGTGACCCATTGACCCAGCAAGCCGGACGCTAAGATCTTTGCAAGATATTAATGTAGAGAAAATTTTGTATATCTCAACGTGATTCGGGAACACTCTTCCCATCCTCAGTGGTTCCAAGTAACACAGATTAAACACAAAATGGCATTTTTCCTCCCTCACCTTCCCTCAGTCGGCATTCGTACAGCATGCGAGTAAAATGGCGTCATGCTTAGACGACTCGCTATGAATTTGTGTGTTTCATCTGTGTTACTTGGAACCATTGAGGATGGGAAGAGTGTTCCCGAAACACGTGTTTGGCTAAATGTGATACATATTAAAATTATATAGCCTACTATTGTGGAAGATACCTCACTGATCCCGGATATTTTATCGGTGATTAATGCTCGTCTTGTTTCGGATTTTAAATGAGAAAACTATCGATCGGGTAACACCGGGCACACACACACCACGCACACACGCAGGTACGCACGCGCGCAAAGTCACGACATACACACACACATACACACACACACACACACACACAAGCAGCAATAAAAAGAACAAAGCTGGGGTCGGGGTAAATAAAACGCTCGGGAGAAAATTGAGCGCGCTTCGTCGTGTCGGTGAGATACGTCGCGTCTGCGCGGTTTTCGATATCTCCTTTTTGAGAAATGAGCGATGCCTCGCATGCTGCCCCTTCATTCAGCGCAGACAAATGCTTATCTAATTCGGAGCGAGCGCCCCCCCTCGGGCGGAGGAGGGCGACTGCGTAATCGATATGCGCTCGCCCGCTCGCCCGCCCGCCCGGCGCCGCGGCGGAGACACGGCGGAGCGGAGGTGAGAGTGGATGGGGCAAGGGCGCACGATCGGCCCTTCAGTGAAGTGACAGGGCGCAGGGGGGGAAAGTGGAAATCCGGGGAAAATCAGGGAATTTCATTGCTCTGGAAAAGTCGGGGTGAAAAAACGGGGAATGTTTGGAAGAAATTTCAGAAATCGGGTGAAAACGACGGAGTGGAGGATGGCCACTTTATGGGGAAAAAGTGGAAATCGGAAAAAATAAGGGAATTTCGTTGCTCTGGAAAAGTCATGGAAAACCGAGGAATTTGTGGAAAGAATTTTAGAAATCGGGGGAAAACGATAGGGCGCAGAGTTGTAACTTTATGGGGGAAAAGTGGCAATCGGAAAAAATAGGGAATTTCATTGTTCTTGTTAAGTTAGGGAAAACCCACGGAAATTATAAAGGAATCGTTATAAGTTAGGGAACATTTTCAGAGGATTATAAAACTAGATATTATTCCTTAAAATATTACTACAACATTGTTTTCTTTATTTTTATGTATTGAGAAAATATTGTTAATTTGTACTTTCTCATGGCGAAATCGGAGATCCGAATAATAATTGTCAGGCTGGCTTTAACATTTTCTTTAAATATTATAAAATTAAAATGACAGGAAACAGGGCGGCAATTTTGTAGGGAAAAAGGAAAATCAGGGGATTTCATTACTTTGGAAAAGTCAGGGAATTTCATTGCTCAGTAAAGTGAGGGAAAATCCCGTTAGGGAAATTGTAGAAGAAACGTTATAAGTCGTTGTAGGTGAGGGATTTTTAGACAGTTCGGGGAACACGCTAGTCTTACGACATTGCGGCCCAATATAAAGTTTTAAAATTATTATTTCAAACTATGTGTTACAATGATAAACATTCTCGAGTCTGACCAGTGTATCATACAGAGCTAAATATAACGCAAAGAAAACTGATAAACACCGTGGAAAAATATAAGAAAGATATTTACCCTACCGGAAGATCTTGACTTTTTTCAATAAAATAAAATCGGCCTTTGCAACATCGAGGACTTAATGTCCTAGGCTCGAGTCCAGACGGCTCTGGAATTTTGAAACGAGATATACAGTAAATAAAATCATCGAAGTTGCCTATTGCATGGATGGATTAGAATCATACCATGCAGCTGCTTCGGTGTATTTGTGTGGTTTGGTTTCCTCAGGCTTCGTCAGGGCTTTTGCAGACAGGTGCTGAAAATGTAACAACAGGACTCGTTCTACGCGCAGTTCTTCCTTATTATCTTAATCTTGAACTGCATTAAAAGTTAAATTGAAGTTACATAGTTCGTAGAAGTATGAAATGAAGCATTCACCCATATATTCCTATATTGTTTTTTGTAAGAATAGTTTTAAGTATCATGAGACATGAATGAGTCACATGTGTATTGCATTTTTATAAGGGGACAAGGAATGAAAGTGTAATGTTACTAATGGGCTTTAGTAAAATTGGTAACAAAAATGAAGGTTAATTTATATTTTTTGGAAGTGATGTAGATTAAAAGTAGTGAGAAAATAACGAGAGCAAAATGCAATGCAACAATGCAATATTAACCATTTCTGAAAAATATGAATCCCTAAATGAACGTCACTTGTTTGAACACTTTTTTTAATATTCCCCGTGTTTGTGTTTGCCTATAATGCAATAATGGATAAAAATATATAATAAACTAATGTGGAACATTGAGCTCTAAGAATTTTTCTTTTCATATGCGCTTGCAATGCGAAAACTATTTTGAAAAACTTAATTTTTTCCTCGTTTCGGTATACCGTGCGAGTGTTCAGGTGAGGGTGGTATCGACGGTGAGTTGAGGGGGACTTAATTGAATTCTTCGCCTCGGTGATCGAGGAGTCAGAGACGGAGACTTTCCGGGTGCGATGATGGAAGTGAAAATGTCGATAAAGGGAGCGAAGGTGTGACAAAAAATGTTCAAGATAATCTATGTAATGTGGATTCGATGTGATAAGGTTATTAATTTTGCTGTCAGTGAAAGTATGTTGTTCCATTTTTGTTTCGAAGACAATGATTTGCGAGATATAATTTGATATTCTACAGTTGGAAATGACGATCCTACTGAGAAGTCGTACTAATGGATGTTGGATAAAATCTGTTTGATTTTAGAAGGTTAAGACTCCACAAAGAGAAATATCACGATATGAGCCAGTAGTAGCATCACTTTCCGACTTTCTAACCTTTCCGGCATTCCTATTATCTGTGCTGGCTAGGCTGAATGGAGCAGGATTCCTTCGCGAATTTAGTTCTTATTCTCGCTGGACATTATGAGATCATCCTCTGATACCCAGTATCACTATTCACTAAGCCCGTTTCATCCGAGATTCCTAGTCTTGCATATTTGCAAATGTTCGCTGCCACTTCTTCGAAGTGACACAATGCCAATCATAACATTTCGAAGGAGAATAAAGACTATTAGTAATCACCTGCGCAATTTTTTCGTTATTTGATTGTTTCTCTACCCTAAACTAAGTTTCTTTCTTGTCCCCGCTTGAATCTAGTATTTCTGTAGATTGACATGACTACATTCTTTAATGTAAATATCAAAGTATAAAGAAAGACCATTTATTTTCATATCGAAAAAACAAAAAAAAATCAATTCAATAAAAGAAAGACCCATCTATTACGCCTCCTTATCATCAAACTTATTCTTTCTTGACCGGTATCTTACAGAATGAATGTCACGGCCTCAGTTAATTATGAGCAAAATTCGGAAGATATGAATTACGGAAGAACGGGAGATTGTATGAGAACCTTTTTAGGATTGCTAAAATATTTAGCCCCGCGAGTGAGGAGTGTGAGGGCGGAGGGGGCGGGGTCCGGCGGGCGAATATCGGGGGCCGTGAGTGATGGGGCGCGGCGCGCAGGGGCCCCTCTGAGAATGTTTGGTGTTCCAGAAAGATAGCGGCGCAGGAGCGCAGCCGCCGGGCGACTCCCACCTTACACTTGATTTCCCGCAGATTTTTCATCATCCTTCCCGGGCGGAGGCGGCGGCCCACGGCGATAAGCGGCGCGCGCGCCGGCCCTCCGAACCCCCTCCATCGCCCCCTCACTCCCTTGGCTACGGCTGGCCACGACGTCCTCACCGCCGCTGTGTTCTCTTCCCTGACACCCCAACACCCCGGTCACCCCCAACACCCCGGTCACCCCCAACACCCCGGTCACCCCCAACACCTCGGTCTCTCCCAACACCCCTGTCACCCTCAACTCCCCGGTCACCCCCAACAGCCCGGTCACCCCCAACAGCCCGGTCACCCCCAACAGCCCGGTCACCCCCAACAGCCCGGTCACCCCCAACAGCCCGGTCACCCCCAACAGCCCGGTCACCCCCTAACAGCCTGGTCACTCTAACAGCTGGTCACCCTAACAGCCTGTCACCCCAACAGCCTGGCTACCCCCTAACAGCCTGTCACTTTTAACAGCCTGGCTTACCCTAACAGCCTGGTCAGCCTCAACAGCTCGGCTACCTTGCACAGCCAATATTCTGCAACAGCCTGTCACCCCTAACAGCCCGGTTACCCCTAACAGCCTGGTCACCTAACAGCCTGGTCACCCCTAACAGCCTGGTCACCCCCACGCCTGTCACCCCAACAGCCTGGTTACCTCTAGCAGCCTGGTCACTCTAACAGCCTGGTCACTTCCCAACAGCCCAAAGGGTCACCCCAACAGCCTGGTCACTCCCAACAGCCTGGCTACCCCCAACAGCCCGGTCACCCCCCAACAGCCCGTCACCCCCAACAGCCTGGTCACTTCCCAACAGCCTGGTCACTCCCAACAGCCTGGTCACCCAACAGCCCGGTCTCTCCCAACACCCCGGTCACCCCAACACCCCGGTCACCTGAACACCCCGGTCACCCCCAACACCCCGGTCACCCCCAACACCGGTCACCCTCAACACCCGGTCACCCCAACACCCCGGTCTCTCCCAACACCTGTCACCCCCAACAGCCTGTTCACCCCAACACCCCGGTCACCCCAACACCCCGGTCACCCTAACACCCTTGTCACTCCCTAACACCCTGGTCACTCCCTAACACACCCCGGTCACCCCTATTGCTCCCTTGCCTTCTCGTCTAGACCTGGCCCCACCCTAATAATCTCGCCGCCCTTGTCATCTGCATCGCCCTCTTCCCCTTATTGCCCCCATCACCTCTGACGCACCCGTCGCACCCATTGCCCCTTATCACCCCCTACGCCGACACCTCCATCGCTCCCCTTCCTCGCTGCCCCTGAAAACATCGACCCCCTTCGCCGTGGTCGCCCCGTTGGACACGGTGTTTCCCTCCTCCGTTGTGCTGGATAATATATTTTTTTCATTGTAGTCTTCTTAGTCGTTTCATCATGCAATCGTCTGCGCTATTTTCTTTGTTAATTTTCTTTCTCCGTTCGGAAAAAGGTATAAGCGTTCATTTTGAAATCAAGTTCTGAAAATCAGTATGCCGACAGTACTCCAAATTTCCTTTATTTATTCCAAAAATTGAAACATTGGATGTTTAATTTAACCTTTTGAAGTAAATACAAATATCCTTTCATCTGTTGTATGATTCTTTGGTAATATTCGAGGAGCTATCGGCAATGCCGTTCCTTCGTTCCAATCCTGCCATCGCCGTTGCCGCCTGCTTGCGCCATCTCTGCCATCTCGAGGCTGCTGATTCGTCTCGTCGCCGCCTCCGTCTCCGCACCCCCCCCCCCCAACTTCGCTGTGGGCCGATAGCGCCGCCTTCCGCTGGCACCGCCCCCCGGGCCTCGCCGCTGCGCGCCGGGTCGCTCGGGGTTTTTTCTTTGCCTTTTCTATGTGAAAACATATGAAATATATTCAATCTGCGCCGCCGAGATAAGCGCGGGCGCCCGCAGCCGCCGCCCTCGGCCCGGGAGGGGCGTCGCCCGCGCCCACCGCCCCCTCCCACGGCCCTTCGCCCATCGCCTCTCGCCCAACTGCGGCCGCCGCCTTCCATTATAAGGAATCAATTCGCCGGACGGCGCAACGGCGCGTGGCCGCCCCCACCTGCTCTCGCGCCCCAGCGGGTGGGGGTGGAGTGGGGGGATCGGCTCACCCATTGGCATCACCGGCCGCCGTTCTGGCAGCTCATCTTCTCTAATGTACCAAAGAAACTTACCTCTCTCTCTATGTTTGAAATGATGTTTGTTGGGGTTCAATTGGTGTTGATTTCGAATTTCTATTTTCTCATCTCAGCATTTTATGGATCATCACTGGAAACCTCTGCTGATTCTCTCACGAACAGACACTGATAGATTCAGCTTTGACAAACGGATTGTTGGTCAAGATTCAGCAATATGGTTTATTAAGTTATCTTACATGTTAGGAAATAGCCGTGGGAGATTGTTGGGGGACATGCGAGACGTGGAGTATGGTGTTGTTCAGTGAGGGGGAGATTTTTGCATATATGAGATAGTTTGAAGCACGTTGAACAAGCACTATTTATTAATTTTACTGAGCTCATCCCTTTCAAATTACACGAAAAACCAAGAACAAAATTATAAAATTAATGTACATATGTTACATTTTGGTTGCGTATTGTAACTTGTGAAACGAAAAAATAATTGAAAATTGGTTGTTGAAGGAATCCAGTCTCCGCCCGGCTTCGGGTGTTGACTACAGGAGATCGTCTTGTATCCTGAGCAGGCATTGTGACGTGTTCGTGATTTGTTGAAGAGCTTCTCAGTCACAACCAGGGTTTGCGTCTTGCCCCGTTTCGCGATGCTGCTGCTGTGATAATGTGCATTGATTGTGAATCATCGAACACGAGTAATAAAAGTTTATTCATGATAGCCACTCAGTAATGAACATCGTCGACTTTGAATTATCACTTATGTGTTTTTAGCATATTTATTTATTTTACATTAAAAACAGTTAAAAACTGTGTGTGACGTGCTATGGGGAGAAGTGAATTCTGTACACGTTTTCAAAATTATGTGTTCCCTACCCTAGGCCATACACTACTTGAATTTTGAATAAAGAAAGAAAATGAGAATTTTTTGCTAGGATTGTTAACAAAATATTCGCTGCGATATAATAAAATCTATTTTCAAGGGTAAATCAGCAAGAAATTTGAGCTCTTATCCCTCATCATGTCCTTCATTAAGGAATAATACTTCCTGCAACGACATCATGGAGAACGATAATTTGAATAACTATTTTTCCCACTAAATTCTAAAACGTGCACAGATAATGATGTTACATTCCAGAAGCAAAACAAAGGGGCTATCTCAGCATTTGCTTAAAGGATCAGGGAAACTGGACGAAAAACCTGATCGAGATGGGGGTCACCGACCCGGAAGCTGCAGTACAATACTTGTTACATGTTGTTTAGAATTACTATTTCAAAACCATCAGGAAGTTTAGTAATAGTTGGAAGCGGAGCTGATTTTATAATGCCGAACAGTGGTAGAAGTACCTTCTCGTAACTTGCATTCTTTAACTATGGTCGATATAAAACACTTGCACTGATGGTGGTACCAAAATCACCGATAACGCTTTTTCCTTCATTATTTGCGTTTTCTTAGGGGAGGAAAGGGAGAATCATCCTCACTTACTTTCTGCTAAATTTCCAAATAAAATATTTGATTTAATGTTGAAGAATGAATGTTAATGTTGATATTAAATTAAAAATGAAGGAGTTTTGCGTTGAGAGTTGTAAGGATTTCTTGAAAATATTTTAAACTACGCGCATTCTTAAACTACTGGAAAATGATCGAAATTCAACGGAGTCGCTCTGAGGAGGTACTCACAGCGTTTCCGTTCCTCCATTCCTATCGCCCATATCTATCATAGCTCCTGCGGCCTAAAGAGGAAATTTTTTTTAATGAGAGAAGGGAGGGATTCCTCCCTTGAACTTCCTTGTATTGGCTTTTTTCGAACCAGACGACCGCATGATGGGCTCTGAATCATCTCACATTCTGACAGATTAGGAAAAAACGTGAGCAGAGCAGCTAACCTGTGTAAACTGTATTGTGCGCTGAGGAAAGACATGAAAAACCGGTGATAGGACTTTCTGTCTTATCACATCGCAAGTTGTCGCAATTAGTCTATTTTTGTAAGTTTCATTTAATATCGTTTATGCGATCGAATCCAAAGAAAATAGTTTAAGTAGCTGTCTTTTTGGTGCTTTCCAGGTGCAAGTGTAAAATACATAGATGTGTCAATACTGCTAAGGTTTGTAGTGTCCCTCAGGGTTAATCGCCATGTTTTTCTATTGAGCCGTGAACATTTCAATATTTAGTAGTTTCTCCATGCTATTAATATGCAGAGTAAAAACAGTTATAGTAATCTTGCGATCTGACCAAACATATTTCAATAAGTAGTTAAATGTTTGATTTTGAGAACTAATTTGATGTTATTTTAAAATGAATAGTTACAAGTGCTAACAAAATCCCTTTTTTGTTTCAGGTGAGTCGTATGTCGGAGGCTGCCTTGTTCCTCGCGTCGTAAACCTCTCGCGCTGAAGGTAACCTGTGCTACGTGCCGTGTGGAAGGTTCGCTTGCCTTGTTAAGTAACTGTGCCTGGCAGAGTGACTAACGTGAAGCAAAGCGAGATCATTCATAAAGATCCGAGTGGTATTTTCTTTTCCAAAATATTTTCTACAGCACTCAGATCGTTATCTACGTTTAATCTTTGTTCAAATGACATAAATCTTCGTTTGATTTATGGCTAGTTTCTGGGTGCTTTTCAGAAACCAGAACTGATTCGAATGATTAATATTATCGTTGTTCTTATATAACTGCAGGCTAAAAAATTGTTTACTTTCCCGAAAATGTTCTTTTCTGTTTGTTTTATTCGTTGATTTTTATGGCTCTATGGAGCAGTTTTCTTTAATGTAAGTGAATATGAAGTGTGTTACAGAGAACGACAAACTACTGCTTGTTAAGAACAACCGATTGTTTCGAGGAATGTAGACATAAATAAGCGCTTTCTTATTAATGCATAAATATTTTGCTTGAAAAGATCGATTGTAATGTACTTCAGAGAAAGACGACATCAATGAATATTCTGCTGCTCAGCAGTTGTCAATAACTCCTTTCTTCTCTGATCATTGTTTTCTTTTCCAATTCATAACCTTCCCTCTATAGCTCGTGTAATATTTGTAACTTTTCGCGTTTATTCGATCCTTTTGATACATCACGAAACACACATTACCTATGCTTTCTGTATTCTTCAAACCCTTTTCATTACAGTGGACGTGTGTGCTCCATCCAAGAGAGCGGGGGGAATGCAATGGCCAGCCGCGCGAGTGTAGTTCTGAAGTTGGCCGCTGGTTGCGTGGGCGAGGTGCGCTGCATCGAGGCGCAGTTTCCCGGAGGCGCTGCCAGGAGCCGGTGGGAAGGGGGAGGGGGAGGCGGAGAAATATGAGCGTCGCCGCGCGCGCGTTTGCACCTCTGGCGGCGCCGCCATTCGTCAGCGGCAGGCGTTAGCGCGCGCCGTATTCCGCGCACGTCCCGCGGGGCAGGTGATTCTTGTTTGCCGCCCCCAGACGGATGGCCGGCCGTCGCCCTCCCGCCTGCCTCGGCCAACCCCTCGCCCCGACTCGCCTTTCACCAACTTCTCTTCCCACAGCCACGTTTCCAAGCCTCCGTCTGTCTCGCACTTCTCAACGAGTTGCCACTTTTCGCCTTCACCTTCTCCGTACCCTCTCCTGCCTCGCACTTCTCATGTCTCAACAAGTGGTCACCCTCTTCTCCCTGTACCAACTTCTCCGTTCTTCTTCTTGTCTCAGCCATCTTCTGACGTTTTGCCGACTTATACAAGCCTTCTTCTGTTTCACACTTCTCACTTCTCAACGAGTTTCCCCCTTTCGCCTTCAACTTCTCCATACCCTCTCCTACCTCGCACTTCTTATGCCTCAACAAGTCGCCCCCCTCTTCTCCCTGTACCAACTTCGGCGTTCTTCTTCTTCTCTCAGCCATCTTATGGCGTTTTACCGACTTATACAAGCCTCCTGTCTCACACTTCTCGCTCCTCAATTAGTCACCTCTCTTGTCCTTGTGCCAACTACTCCATTCCCCCTCCTGTCTCACGCTTCTCATGCCTCAAGAAGTCCCACCTCTTTGTACGATCATGTTCATGCCTTCTCCTGCCTCAAACTTCTCACTCCATAACACATCCCTACTCGACTTGTCTGCCCTGCCAACTTGTCTATGTCTCCTCCTTCCTCGCACTTCTCACTTCTCTACAACTGTCCCCTTCTCGCCTTTACCAACTTCTTCATGCCACCTCCTTCCTCAGCACTGCTCACTCAACAACTAGGCTCCAGTCACCTTTTACCAATTTCTTCTTGCTATCTTCTAGCCTCAAATTCTCGTTCCTAGACAATTTGCTCCTCTTTCCTTTTACCTTACGACTAACTTGTCTTCAAAAACACTTGCTTCGTCTCTCATCTCTTCTCATCTCCCCTCATCTCCCCTCTTCGTTTCTCCATCTTATGACCACCTCGCAACCAATTTATTCTCTCACTATTGCTTGTTGCAGCCAACACTGGGTCTCACGCAACATTTCTTACGTCATTTCTCCGCCATATTTACTGTTCTTAACCTTTGCACCATTCTTCGATATGAGTCTTCACCTGCTGCCATTGCCACAGATTGAGGAGCTTTGTTCTCTTCTCACTTTCATTCCACCTCTCTCCACTTCTCTGTCTTCATTTCTCGGGGCTTCCTTTTTCCTCGTCACATTTCGCTACAGAATTTCATAATTTCTTCTTTCGTCTTGCTGTATTATCCCCGGTCGTTTTGCTTATTCCACGTGTCCTACTTGTCGTTCGTTGTTATCACCATGCCTATTCACACATCATTGTTGAAACCTTCCGCCACTTAATTGTAAATAAAGTCTGAAACGTCTATTAGTCAGTCCTTTAGTTTCATTGCATTTTCCTCAACAGCTTCTTTTAGTGGCTTCAAGGAGCATTCTGTTAAGCTGAGAAGGACGGGGCTATTTTATCCGCTTCAAACTTTCTCGTTCCCTTTCGTAACTTCTGTCGCCCATCACTGTTGCTGCACGATTTATTTTCGTGTCATGCTGTACTCACAAGGCTCACTATTTGAAAACAAATAGTTCGACTAAAAATCTTACTACGCTTACCAAGAGAGATTTGAGTTGAGAGTTATGACAAAAAACTTCAATTTTTCAAACGTATTTCGCACGTAATAAAAAAAGTTTAAAGGAAGTTGTAGATAAAATGATCCACATATTAAGATATTGCCAGAATATTGATTTTTTTATTTTTTTTTATTTTTTCGATAATCAAAGGGTATTATCTTATCAAATGAATAAGTGGACGAATTAATTTTATCAGTCTCTTTGTAATAAAGAGACAAGCCTTTTGTTTACCGTATTTCGCCTTGCCTATTTTCTTTATTTTAATACAGGGATAGGTGCCTCAGAATCAACTGTTGTCACTGCAGTGATTCTGATCGGGAGGTCCTAGCTTCGAGTCCCGACTGCAGGACTTTCGATAATAGCTACAAAGCTTAGTGGAATTCAGCAGCTGTCTGGAGGAGAATTCTAGCGGCCGGTTGCTCTGATCGGTAGTTTTCCGTGGTTTCTCCGATCAACACCAGCCGAATGCCGGAGCATTACCCTACTAAACGAGCCACGGACCGCGTGCGATCTTTCCTTCCCTTGTCCTATCCTCACCCTTACTTACACACACACACACACACAAACACTAACATGCACTACACTACCACAAATGCCGGGAGATCGATCGGGAGCTTAGAGTTCGTCCCGACTGGGGCGGTGCCCCGCTGGTGGGATATACCTGTCTGGAGAAAACCTCGCTAGCCGACGGGAAGGTCGGCACCGGATCTCACCATCCAGCTGGGGAGGATCACTGCGACCTCTCGAGGAAAGAACATGGACTGCACTTACGGGAATAATGACCTGATCCGTTGACTCGCCCGAATCACTAATCAATCAATGAATCAATGTTTATTTGTGTATGTGATATTGGTTGGCAAATGCAATTGCTTGGCGCAGAAGCGCTTCCGCGTGGTTGCAACGGGAGAGCGCACGTGGGAGCGCCGTGTTGGGAGCTCGTTGGGAAGCGGCAGCGGCCGAGTCGCCTGCGCCGCGCTGCGCGATGCGCGGCGGATAAGCGCCCAAGCTGTTTGCGCATAGGTTTCCAAGCGCCGCCCGCGCCGGGGAGGGGAGGCCGGAGAGGTCTTGTTCTTCTTCTGCCTGCGCTGGATCCTGCTCGCGCTCTTGGCTCGCCCCGCGCCGGCGCGCCGCGGCGGTCCAACGCGTTCCAGGATCCGCTACCGCCTTCCCTCTGGCACGCTGGTATGCTCCTCGGCTCCAGCCCAGGCACTGGCTTTGTCGCCAGGCGCTAACGCCGTCGCTGGTCGTCCCTAGTCAGATCGCTAGGCTACTCGCTAGCGCAGTCGCTAATCTGTTCAGATCACGTAGTCATTAACGCAATCATTATTCACTGGCTTTGTCGCTAGGCTCTAAAGCCGTCACTGGTCACACTAGTCCGATCGCTAGCCTATTCACTAGTGAAGCCACTAATCTGGTCAAATCACGTAGTCATTAACATAGTCACTAGCGCAATCATTTACGCAATCACCATCGCAATCACTAACCCAGTCACTTGGCGAGTTTCTTGACTTAGACTCTAGCCTAGTCACTAGCCAGCCCTCAGCCCTCTGTCATTAACTTTGTCACTAGCGCATTCATTAACGCAATCACTGTTACAATTACTAACGCAGTCTCTTAGCTTAGACTCTAGTCTTGTGACTAGCTAGCCCTCCCCCCATCCGCTGCGTGTGTCATCGTGTCCCGCGAGGATGTCTGTGCCCCGCTATGGCGGCCTCGTCGCTTTCTCCGCGCCCTCTTCCCCTGCGTCTCCGCAGCCGCACGCCCCGCCGCCGCTTCCGTCTTCTCCGCGGCTCCCTCCCCCGCGCGGCGCTGCAGCCGGCGCCTCATTGCGTATTCAAGGCAGCCCGCTCACACTTCATTACTCCGCGTTTGCGCGCGCCCACCGGACGCCGCTGCCCTCGGCGGCCGCCCCGCCCCCTCCCCCTCCCGCGCCCCGCGGCCCGCGCCTTCCGCTAGCTGCATCGCGCGAAGGAACTCGCGCCCGCCAAGGCGGAGGCAGCGCTGGCGGCGACGGTGAGGGCGGACGGGCTGGTGACGGCACGGCGACGGTCGCAGGAGCGTGAGTGGGGGCGGGGCCGGAGGGAACTGGCTGTTGTGGTGGTGGGGGCGGTGGCGGACGAGCTGGCGCCGGGGGCGGGGATGGGGGCGGTGGCGGTGCGGGCGGAGGAGATGGTGGGGGCGGTGGCGGACGAGGTGGCGGCGGCGGCGGGGATGGGGGCGGTGGCGGCGCGGGCGGAGGAGGTGGTGGGGGCGGGGGCGGGCGAGGTGGCGGCGGCGCGGGCGGACGAGCTGGCGCTGGGGGCGGGGATGGGGGCGGTGACGGCGCGGGCGGACGAGGTAGAGACGGCTAATCGCGTTTGGCTGCTTTCAGCGGGTGAACGGGTTCTGTTTCACTACACGCGTGCGCTGGCAGAAAGCAGGAAGAACGTTTCGATTTACGTGAGTTCAGTGTCGGAGGAGACAAGGAATGGTTCGAGGAATCTGGATGAGCTTCTGTGTTAGAGGGGCTGACCACGCCAACTGACACTTAACATAGCAGGTATTTTATTATTGAGAGCACGTATGTGAACACATATGTTGACACATATGTTAATTACAATGTTTCAAGTATAAACATGTAACATCAATTAAACTAAACACTCCAATTATTATACCTCAAGATGTACAATTTATTAGCAGAAATGTACATTAATAAGAATATGAAAGAGGGTGAACTTGGAGTGTCGCTCTTGTAGCAGGCGAAGATAGTAGTAAGGAAGGCCTGGCAACGCGCGTTTACAGCCACTGATGATATCAACTCAAGTACTAACATAGATCCAAGAAATACTTAATGATGTTTCACAATTTGTATAGTAACGGAATTATGACGAATTTCCCATTGAAGGAATGTATGAGAGAATCTTTGATAGGGAAGGGGTCCTTGGAGCCTCGGCCCCTGGTTAGGAATGATGTTGAAAAAACCGACAGGACTCGATCCCGGTCAGAGGCACTGCAGCGGCAACGAATGCCGTTGCTGAGCCGTCCCTGCCACGAGTATGTCTCAAGAGCAATTCCAGGAAAGTGTACACTGGACCATCGCACAATTTCAATCATCCAAACAGGCATAAGTGTGTGTCGGCATTTGGGGCTCCAAAATGTCGGGGATTACAAAATTGGAGGGTTTCAAAATTGCATTACTTTGTTTTGGAAACGGTTTGATCATGTTCGTGCCTTGTTTTAGAAATGTTCACTAGGTATTCTCTCTGAGAGAATTCATTTGGATTTCTGGCCGTAAGCCGGTCTCATTCGCCGTGTTTTTTCTCTCTTCCCTCCAATAACTCGTTAAAAAAAGAGTTATAAACAAAAAAATCCATTTCATTTACGCCAGAGATTAGTACAATCTCAACTGTTAATTCCCTCTCTATGTTCATGATTTCTAATTTGGTAATATCGGCAGAACAAAGTGTCAAAGTACAAAGACATAATTGGAGTCACGAACATTTACTAAATATTTTAGTTCGCCAACCATTGAGGACTAAGAATGTGCGTGTATTATTTGTGAAAGAAAATAAAATAAAAAATGTGAAGGAAAAAAATGAATCGAATGAACACGTTTCTGGGGTAGAGTCATTATAATCAGATTTCTTTTCATGTGAATTTTGAAAATTTTTCTTCCTTCTTTTGATCATTCGAAAATGTTACGTACTATATTTGATTTAAGAAGATTTTGAAAGGAAATTACCAAATTTCAATACAGCGCCAACTATTCCGAAAATTGATTGTTTTGCTTATTGACTTAAAAGATCGAATTTGCGGTTTCCTGGAAAATTTCTTAGAGATTCCCGAGTGAGCGTATTTTCTATTGGAAAGGTGATCAAAAGGGATAATCACATTCGCAAGCTCTGTCGTTGGGGGTTGTGTGTGTGGAATAGATCCCGTTTTTCGGCGCGAGGAAAACCAAGCCCACCTCCACTCCAGCGCCGCCAGCTTTGTACAGCGCGCGCGCCCCACCCCTCCTCGCTCTGCTCTGCCCTGCCGTCCCGTCGCTATGCCCGCCTCTTCCCGCTCCGCCCTACCCTGAAGCACGCCCTACCCTTCCCGTCCTGCTCCGCCCCGCCATGCCCGCCATAACCCCTCCTGCACCGCCACGCCCCGCTCCACCCCTCGAGGTCCCCCACTTTACGCTCCTCTTTGTCTTGTTCCGCCCTTCTCCACCTCCCCCGCCCTACCACGGTGCTCCGCCCCGCCATCCCCGCCCTTCCTCGTTTCGCCTAACCCGTCTCGCCCCGGCCTGCCACGCCAAGCCACTACGCTCGACGCTCTGCTCCTGCCCCGAGATCGCCCACTCCACACTCCTCCTTGTCTTGCTTCACCCTGCCCACCCCTCCCCGCCATGGCAAGCCGCTCCCCCTCGCCCCGCCAAGCCCACCCGCTACGTCCCGCCCTGCCCTGCTCCATCCTCCTGCCCCGGCTCGCCACGCCACAGCACACTCCTCCCTGCCGAGCTCCGTCCCACCCCGGGCCCCGACGCGTCGCCCCGCGTCGCGTCGCCAAACAGAGCGCGGCCGCGCGTGCGGTTTTGAGCGGCGGCGGCGGCGCCAGAGCGAAACAAAGCGCGTGCGGCGCGGCGCGGCGGTGCCGGCTGGCGCGCTATCACCGTCGGCGGTGGCGCGGCGCGGCGCGGTGACAATGGTACGGAACGGGCCGATACAGCGCTCTATCGGCGGGTGGAGTGGAGTTCCCGCGGCGGAGTGGCGCGGCGCGGAGCGGCCGGGCGCCCGCGATAAGCGGCCGCGGCCATCGGCTCATTATCATCTCATTTGGCGGCGGCGCCGGCGTCGGAGCAGCGGCGACCGCGGCTGCCGCGCCGCCACGCCGCGCCACGCGCCGCGCCACAGTCGCCGGATTACGCGCTGTCAATAAATCTCGGGTATCTGCCGGCGGGCGGGCGGAGCGGGCGGCGCGGGGGGCGCGGGCGGCGGGGGCGGCGCCCTGAGATGAGCGCGGTGCTGCCGGCCGCTATCGCTCGCGCGCAGCGTCCTGCCCCGCGCCCCGCCCCCCGCCCCGCGCCCCGCGCCCGCGCCCGTGCCCGCCGGCGCGGCCGGGGTGCGGCGCGGGATTACACGGCCCCGCTCCGCCGCCGCCGGACGCGCGGCGTCGCCTTAGACCGGCGCGCGCCGCCCCCGTGACGGGACACGCGCCGCGCCAGGGGTGCAATTAGCGGCGGCACGTGGCGGCGCGCCGGCCTCCGCCACGCCCCGCCGAGGAGCTCCTTTTTTTTTAATTAACAGATGTTGGGCGTGTGGTGAAGATTCGGAAAAAGAAGGGCAGCATTGAGTGCTTCCTTCAGACGGCTTCTGATACGTGGAATTTGTGAATGTCAAACTATCCAGATTCAATTGGACACTTTGGCACTCAATGGCTGAGCTCATCGTGAGGTTGAGGAATAGCTCTCAGTTTCGATAGTATAGTACAAGCAGTTCTGGATATTTACCTAAGAACATGTTGGGGCATTATATATGAGAATGGAGATTACACGATAATTTAGTGATCTGAAAGAATAGAGATGTTTCGTTGAATTCCCTCGTGAGAATTTCCTCCCTTCTTATTAGGATGTCACTGCGAATTCTCGCACCAATTCATTTGCTCAATGATGACATGAATTGCGTAATTTTGGAATGTTTTAAAATGCTAAATCCTGTTAACGTCAAGGTGTTTTACCATGGTCTTCATTTACATACCGTAATGACTAGAACTCTTTCCGTGGCAAACCTGTAATAAATTGCAACAAAATATTCTTCGGTAAATAATTCGAGTGGTTTACGTAATTTGTATGCATGAGGGTATACTTCTCATAATTTACTCTCAAGCACCTGGCCTCTAGTTTTGCATAAGATAATTTTCATGTTTAAAAATAATGTTTGTGCAACTGTAAGTAACGTTTTCTCACGCTGCAAGCATTGACGGAGATTTCCGTAGTTGAGTGGCAATATTTTATTTTTTCGTTAAAAATTAAGAAAAAGAGGTAAAAAAATCCTCCTATTTATGTAATAATAATTGTGAATATATCGGCAACAAATAGTTGCGTCTTATACATGAAATGCGAATATTTATTACTTTCCTTGAAATTAATTATGAACATAGTTAATATAAATGCCAATTTATGTTAGGATTTTTTATCTGGAGATTTCGTGAGTATTGAAGTGATTTACTAGGTACTGAATAAGTATTCCATACCTAACGTAATTAACTCTTATTATGTGTTCTTTCCTTGTCTGACCGCGTATCACCCGCACCCAGCTAAAACTAATAATTTTCGTATATTTTTTGGGCGCGCACTTGGAACTCACAGGAGACATATGCCGCGCACTGACCGTGGCGTCCGCTATCCGAGAAAAGTCGTGACGCCGACCCGCAGTCAGTTGTCTCTTGACGCAGCGTTATCGCGAATTCCGTGTGTTGTATCTGCTCCCCCCCCCCTCCTCTGCCCGTGATGCCGCCGCTATGGACGCGTAACAAATTTTACGCATCCCAGCTAGTTTCTTATACACACACAGCCGCCGCGGCGAGGCGGCCGGACGGCCGACGGTTGAGGGGGCGGGGCGACCTGCCCGGGGCGCGCGCTTTATAAATTCCGAACATATTGCGATAGGGCGCCCCGGTTTGTCAACTGTCGCGTCCCGCGCCCAAGGGACGCCCCCGTCCCCGCCCCCGCCCCCGCCGCCGCGTCCCTCCCCCTCGCCGACGCCGAAGTTTAAACGAGCGCGGTGCGGCGAGCGAGGGCCCGACTGCTCGCGCGGGAGGGGAGGGGGAGGGGAGGTTGAGGGCGGAGGGAGAGGACGCTTGAGTTACTAGCCGGAGCTCCTCCGAGAGTTCACTTGCTCACGTCACGTCGTGTCTCGTTAAGGGATGATGTTGGTCCTGTGAAGAAGCGGCGATCGGTCGGGGAAAGCTCTCTTTTCTTTTGTTCGCAGGTTGCTCTATTTGTACGTAGATTTTTTTGTTTTATTTCTACGCCATAAACTCCATATTATCTTCATTTTAAATATTTTCTCAATTTATTGTATAATATTTTTTAATGTACTTCTTAACAGAACGTGAATGAAGCTCAGAATAACGTTAAAACTCGTAATAAAAGTTATCCTGTTCCAATCTAAAGGACAGGTTTATCTGGAAGAAAGTCAGTGATACAGAAAAATTTATCCTGTATTGTCGATTAAAAAAAGTTTTAACATGTTGTTGAAACAAAATTAATTGTGGAAACATTTCATGATAGTTGGAAAAATATAATGTATTATATGTAACATGCGAAAGAATGAATTTGGTCTGTGCATGATGTAGATAATACTTTTGTTTCCTCCTTTCGTTATGATTTTTACGCATGAAACAGACGAATAATCCCTCAGGGAGAAAACGTTTCTGTATCTGAACGGTAAACTGATTTTCTTGGGCATTAGAATGAATTCATGTCACGCACGAAAAACTATTTCCAATTACTCTCTCACATAAGTACAACTGCAAAAATCCTATAGTACTAAACATTGATTCCTGCAATTGCAAAGCGAGTTATTTTCAGCTCAGTAATTCATTATAACCTACCATTTAGTTAAAATTCGGATTCGTTTGCATGTCATTGGGCTCATTTGCTCGCTCTCCCTCGGCGGCCGACTGCCCGTAGCACAGACGTGCGTTGCGGGCGGCGCCGCGGGGACAGAGGGCTGATGCTCCGTTGCGTGGGCGGCTCAAGTGTGAGGCCACGCCACCCGCACCAACCCACCCACTGCAATAAACTCGTTACTCAACCCTGAGCAAATGGGGAAGGAACTCTTGGTGTTGCACCGACTCAGCATGCACCTGAACCGATTGTATAAACTCAAGATTGTCTGAATGGTTACTTAAGCGTTTTGCTGTTTTTGATTTTACTACTCGTAAAATATTTCGTGGTTATGCTATATTGTTCCATCTAATAAGCATGTTTATACAATACTGTGTTGTTACTAGAGCTGAATCGTGGGCACAAACCCTTCCAATGCGCATGCGCAAACATTTCTGTCTACCGCTGTGTTCCCTCCATGACTATCAGCTGTCTCCATGCAAATTCCCCTTCTGAAGGACAACGTGGTATCGTTGCGCGTTCGTTATCGGTGACTGTTGATGCTCCTCGTACACGATTGCACCACATGCATTGGGCGCGTCAGAAGCGCGACATGCGTTGACGTATCCGTTTTCGTATATGCCCATCCTCTCGCCAACTTCTTAATGGACGCTCTGATCGGCTGAGTTAGCTCAGAACAGCATCAATTACAATTGCAGAGAGGTCCTAGGATTTGAGTCCTAACGGCGGCGAATTTCGACACTAAATATCTAGGTTGATAGACGTCAGAGAGACGTCAATCGACAGTCGATGCGTATTTTTAGAGGAGAAATTGCAGACGAGATGTCTGCTGACACAATGACGTTACACCTTGGAAGTCGTGCAGTTTGACTTTAATTCGTTTAAATATTGAACTACACGTGCACAGCGAAGTAGATTTCTTGGCAATTTCACGAATCAGCGGATGAAAAATTATTGAATGCGATAAAACGAACTTTAGATTCGGCTGATATTTCTAAAACTTACCTCACTCTGCCCTATCGTCCCAGTCATAGCTTCAGTGGTGAAATGCACGATCTGGCCATGAAGCAAATGACCCAATAATAATGTTTGGAGAGATCTCCTCGAGCGGTTTCCAAGTGCGATTGTGTCCCTATTGCGCTGTTTCGCTTGCTTTATCGTGAGGCCGCGCCGGAACAGATGTCGGGCGGGACTGGAGGGTGCAACTCACAAATTCCGCTCTCCAGTCTCCGTCATCCTTCTCCTTCTGTCAGTTCGCAATATCGATTGTTGCCACTCGCAATGATCCCTCCGCTGCCTAGTGAAGACTGTCCGCTGCTCACCGCGTCGGTCAAATTCTAAACTCTTTGGTCAACAATATCGTCTCTTTCGCATTGCATAATACGCCGTCAATGTTTGAACTGCTTTCGTTTTCTTAACGACGAAACCCAACATGTCTGATAGTCACCACCAGTTACTATTGTCGCTGATAATGTCTACACAATCACTAGATCACCCTTTGCAACAACTCTACTCTCATCCTTCTTCCCTTCTATTCTCCTCCTCCTGCTCTCCCACGCCCATTCTTTCTTCTGCTCCCCTGACCTTTTCATCTTCTTTTCCCTTTTTCTTCTTCCTCCTTTCCCTTGTAATTTGCTTCGCGCTTCTCGTAATTCTCTTCCTCACTCACCCTAATCTCATTTCCTTTCTTCTCCTATTTTCACCCCATCTCCCTCCTACACTCTCCTTCCTTCTCTTCTTTCTTCCTCCTCCTCCTCCTCTCTACCTATTCCTCCTCTCCTCTCTCTCTCTTCCTCCTTTTCTCTTCTTCCTCCTCTCTCTCTTCCTCCTTTCTCTCCTTCCTCTTCCTCCTCCCCCTCTTCCCCTCCCTCCTCCTCTCTTCCTCCTCCTCGTCTCCCTGTTGCCGTCCTGTCCCCGCCGCTGGCCGCGCGCCGTGTGGCGATAGCATCTGCGTGCGGCGCGGAGCCCCAATTTGATGAGCGGGGGCTATCGCCGGCGCATCGGCCGCGCGCCGCTCTCTGCGCATGCGCAGTCGCCGCCGATCGGCCTCCTTGTTTGCGGCGGGGTGACCAAACCACCGCGCCCGCCGACACTCAATCATTGCTGCGCTCAGCAACAGGGGACACACACGAAGATGTGGAGTGCACAAATCGACACACGATATTCCTTTGGGCAAGACGAATATTAGTGGTGTAAACGTTTTCAAATATACTTTCTTTTGTTCTAGAATGTTTTCCCTGATCAATATTCCGTGAAACACTTCACGCAATATCAAGTACCTCACGTAATAAATTTCATTTATAGCTTTTAGATAACCTCAAGTTATATTTTCACAAAACATAATCTTGATATTTAATTGCTCTTATACCGCGTGGTTCTATAAGGTTCGTAAAGGCCAGTGTTGTAATCAGTAAGAGTATTTAGTGACAGAAAACGTCGAAAACTTTTTTCGCTAAATGCTCTGTTTCCGAAGTTATTAAATGTTACATTATCATTACTTGCTATGAATTTGCCAAAACGCTATTCCTGACGCCGTTGTGGAAAAGAAAGTCTCTGGAATAAGAATATATTTTACTTCGACCACTTTTCCTCCGAGGACGCGCATAGTCGGGTACAAAAATATGCTGGCGTCCAACGCTGGTGAACATAAGTTACGGTTCATTCGTTGCATTTAGATAACATGGGCAAAATAATGCGTTGTTTGGTTAAATGCTACGTCAGAATGAATTAAAGAATTGGTGCCTAACGTGTGTGTTTTATATATTAGCTTTTTGATAATTTTATTTGTTCGTTTATCTGTTTTCAGCTCCTCATAATTTATAGAATACGTTTTATTCCTTCAAAATTTATTATTGTTCATTTTGTACATTACTTTTCCAGCATTGAATTCAAAAATTCCTTTTTGGCTGGTGCATCCAGGTGAAGACAATGTACATTTTCTGTATCGTTATGAAAGTAGAAAGTAGTAGAAAATTTAGTCGAAAATTTTATTTTTGCAGATTGCAATAGAATCGGTTATTTTTAAAACCCCGTAAGTCCATCTCTGTTATGCCTCATTCACAATGTAAACTTAAACGTAAACATAACGCAGCCGCAAAACCTAGAAATGACTTATTAAGCAAGAGCATTTACAATGCCTTGATCTAACCGTAGACGTAAAGTCGTAAACTTAAGTGGTCACAAGCATCAATCATTTATGTTAAGTTAACGTGGGAATTCTGCTGAAGACCAATCAGAGAGTACCATGAAAGAAACAAACATGGTGGATTTCAGATTGTGTTCAGGTTTGTGGTTATGTCATTTCATTACTGTTATGTACTGAACTAGTTTGCGAACGGTTTTGATACGAGTAGTGAATTCAAAGTAAGAATTTGGGCCATTTTTCTTGTGACTTTAACTTGACGTGGCGAATAAAATAATTACGTTCGACGAATTAATCGTGAATTTGGTACAAGAGAATCCTTGTTTATAAAGGAAATGCGAGCACTAATAGAACGGCTATTCGCATTTATATATAAAGACAAATCGTTGAGAAAATCGAAGAAAAAGCTAGAAACCCCGGTGAAAAGATCTTTCCACGGCGCTAGAAACTAACCGATCAAGCTTCAATACGTTAAAATCTAATTGATTTAGGCGAAACTTACCTTCCAGTTTAAGTTCATCATTGTGAATGCTTATTTTTACTTGTAAATTTTACTACTAAGTTTACGGCATTACGTTACGTTTAAATTTGCATTGTGAATGAGGCCGTTCGTTTTCGCTTTTTGTGAAAAAATAGAAGCTGCAGGATAGATGCATAGTTCCGTGTATAAATCCTGTAAATCAGATGAATGATGAGAATGGCCATGAAGACACTGCTAATATTTGGTTTGGTTTTGAAACACTGTAACTCATTAACTTGCTAGGTATGTATGTATGTATGCATGTGTGTATGTATGTATGTATGTATGTATGTATGTTATGTATGTATGGGTGTATGTATGTATGTATGTATGTATGTATGCATTTAATGTGTATGACAAGGGTATCACTGACAGATTGGTTGAAAGGAATGTTCAATATGGAAATATTCGTATGAAGCACTATCATAGAAACATTTTTCAAGCAACTGTTTCTGACATATTAATCATGTTTGATGTAAATGTACAATGTCATTTCACGTAATCTTGTAATAAATTTGTCAAATTACAAACTGAACCTACAATGTGTATTTATTTACATGTTTAGGTAAAAATCATCTGATTAGTTTTTGAAATACCGCAAGTCTCAAACTTTGAAATAAGTCCAGAGACTATCATACTATTGTTGCAAGTGAATCACATGTTTCTATGGCATTCTCAATCAGTATTTATGCATCAGAAATAAAAAAATAGAAAATTTGTCTGCGTACTTACTTATTCAGTTTTTCTTGTTTTCTCATAGCTTTACAATTCCTGACTTGCGGGGTTTTAAAAATAACTTATTCAATTTTATGATGGGAAAGTTGCTGCAGATCCCATATGTGGTTGTGAAAATGAAATTCGAAAATTAATTCTTTATAATAATAAAAATACTAGGAAGTTGATTCCTTCTGTCAACAAACCGAATATTACAATATTATGTACAACCCTTTATTCATACACTCGTACCTCTCCTTGCTAGTGAAACTCTGTAGTTTTCTACGTCGATCACGTAGAATGAAGCATATGGCTACGGGCAGTCGCTCCATCGTCTGGCGGTGACGTTGCGACTGGGGATTCAAAGGAAGGTTGGCAGGACAGCTGTGAAGGGTCGTTGTTCAAGATACCGCGGCGGCGGCCTCCTTCATTGATGGAGGAAATCACGGAATGGCACGATCAGAGCAGTTGTCAATGGAAATATCTTCAGACTGGTTATTTCGTGTTTCCAAGCGCATCAACTGCTGTGGTTATTTGTCCCGTAAACGTACTGTATGTTTTTTATCGCGGCAAGGGGCTGTGTTCGTTCCCCACTCAATGATGAGATCCGCCACCGACCGACATGTCGGTTTGTGGGGTTTCCCCCATCTAAGTATCTCCCACTAGTGCAGCACCGCCCCTATCGGGACGATCTCTAAGCTCCCAACTGGTCTCCCTACATTTGTGGTTGTGCATGTAAGTGTAAGGGGTGAAGGTAGTACAAGGAAGGGGAAGGAAAGATCGGGCGTGGCCAGTGGCTTGTTTTTAAGGGAATTGCTCCGGCATTCTTTGGATTTTAATCAGAGAAACCACGGAAAACTATTGATCAGAGTATCCGTCCGCTAGAATTCTCCTCCAGACAGCGACTTAACTCGACCTAGCTATCTATCTAGCTAGTGACGAAAATCCTGCCACCGTCGGTACACGAACCCTAGTTTCTGTCGGTCAGAGGCACTGCAGTGACATCAGGTCCTGGTCAGCTAGTGAAATATCGTCAAGCGCTGGTATTGTACAATAGCTGCTTAACTCTGTCATTGTCGATCCTGGGAAATCCCTGGCTGAGAGACAATTACAAGTTCTCAGATACACAAATTAGTTCACCCGTTTTATTTTCTCACACAGATAGTATAAGGAAAACATCAAACTCCAGATCTTGTTGTAAATTCACGAAATGAGGGTCCCCAGGGAAGAGTTTGTTTGATTTGCAAATACATCCGTTAGTCTGTCAGTTTCTGAACATCACTTGCGTATAATCGTTCTCAGGATTTTCTTCAAAACGAGTGATCTCCATTAGTAGTGACTCAATTTGAAGACCTGCGAATTTGAAAATTATTTTATAATTTTTAGACGTGCTTTGCAATATCCCTTATGAAAATTTCAAAATTTTCTCGAAAATGGTTGGGGTAGTGGTGGTTGAGGACATCAACTGATGTCCCTGCAATGCCTCTGATTGGTAGGTCCTTGGTTCGAGTCCCGACGGTGGCAGGATTTTCGACACTAGTTTTTCAGCTAGGTCGAGTTCTGTCGCTGTCTGGAGAACAATTGTAGCGGCCGGTTGCTCTGATCGGGTTTCCGAGGTTTCTACGATCAATACCAGGCGAATGCCGGTGCAGTACCGTAACAAACAGGACACGGACCGTGCGCAATCTTTCCTTCCGCTTCCTTGCCCTATCCTCATCCCCTTACACACACTTACACTAATATGCACTACACTACCACACATGTCGTGAGACCGGTCGGGAACTTTGAGTCTGTCCCAGCTGGGGTGGTGCCCCGCTGGCGGGAGATACATGTTTGGAGAAAACTCTTGTGTCAACGGTAGGTGGGCGTTGGATCTCATTACTTTACGAAGAAAGATCACGGCCACCTCCCGAGAGGGAAGAACGTGCACTACACGTAAGGGATTAGTGACCTTAGCCGTTGACGCGCCCAGAATCACTAACCAACCAATCAATCAAAAATGGCTGACTTTGTTTCCAAAGAAAATAATTTTTTCTTGTCCTTCGGGGGCGTGACTGAATCCCTATGATCATCCGCCTGACGGTCGCAGTATTAATCCAAGGGCCAGTGAGTGCAAGTGCAGTTGTGCCCTTCCGTCACAGGGCGCGCTCGCGTCGCGCGGGGTGCATTCGCACTTTCGCCGATAGAGCGCGATGCGACGCGACGCGGCGCGACTGGTCACGTGGTCTCGCAGTCGATAGTATCCCGCTTATCAGGCGGCCGTGCCTCCGCCCCTGCCCCCGCCCCCGCCCGCGCCCGAGGCCGCTCTCTCGCACGCGATCTGCCGGCGGCGGCGCGGCACCGCCTCTGCCCTGGCGGTCGCAGGGGCTGCGGGTTTGAGCACCGAGCAGGAATGCAGGCGGGGCCTTGGGGAAAGCATGCAAACCTCTGGTTTGATTGACAATTCGGTGTTTTCGGGTGTGTCATCATTATGGGCTCCTGTCCCGGAAGGGTAGTGTATTGTTTATCTCGGGAGGTGGCGGTGTTCACTGGATAATGTGATCCATCAGCGACCTACATGTCAACTAGGTAGGGTTACCTCTACGTTTTCAGTTTTGCCATAAGTACATTCTCAGTACATCATGTAACCGCCCCTGAGCCCGAATCGTTGCCGTAATTATCATCCCTACCACTGAATATTAGTGTGAGAATGGAAGATTGAATGCGAGGTAACGGGCTTCTTTGCTACTGCGACCATCGTCTCTTGTGGCAACCAAACGCTAAAAGCGAATCAATACTGAGGGACCTACCAGCTAAATTAGTACCTGAACGTATGTACTAGATCATTGGCTGCTAAACGCACGAAGCTTGAGCAATCGTTTCCCTTTTAAATGGTACTGTGATCTATCACAAGAAACCATGTCAGAAATAACCACTTTCATCTAAGTATCCTTATCGGCCAAAGTCAGATGAACATGGGCAAAACAAAATCTGACATAACGCCATGTTCATACAATGAACTATGAGGCTGACTTGAGAATTGCACGCTGGCAGCTGTTTTCCTTAGTTGTCTGTCTGAGGTCAGGGGAGCAGTCCCAGGTTCGCCCAGTTGAGCGGGACTCTGCGGTCTACTGGTCGTTCGGAGTCGATGGTTTGGCGGTTTCCGCAGTAGACGGACACGGACCCACCGTCACATCGGAGTGAATAATGGGGACACAAGGGGCTAAGAATCGTGGTTTGACTAGCAGCTTTGTTCCTGTCGAGGTAAGCAAGGCCAAAGGCACCGGAGGTAGGGAATGCAGTTCTGGGAATTAGCATTTCATCATTAACATTAACACAATAATAATTTTAATAATAATTATTATTGTTATCATTATTTATTATTATTATTATTATTATTATTATTATTATTATTATTATTATTATTATTATTATTATAAAAATATAAACGTTATATTGAGTTTACACATACAATGTGTGAGAAAAGAAATAATTATCTTACTAAAAGTTATTTTTTATGTTCAATAACCACCTTTTTTTAAAATAATTTTATAAATTTTGCACCTTTTTGTTTTCGGTCTCCTTTCGATTTGAGATGTCAAGTGAAACTCGAGTTGTAAAAGAATGCTGCGGTAATAATTCACTTTTTAATATTAAGTCAATGTGTTCATTAGTTTATATAATATTGTTGCATTGGGCATTGCCTGATGTTCTGGTTCCTCTGCTTCAATCGCCATCAAAAACGTTACATTCCGTTGCCCGTCAGCCAAGTTACTTGCTGATTAAGTTTGTGATGGTTTGATAAGATCATTACCTACAGTTGAGGCTAATAACGAACCATTTGCTTCGATACTTTTCTTGAAACTGACTCTTATCTATTCCATAACTCTTGTGATCATCGTCGTTTTCTCGTCCACTCAGTCCCAACATGACGTACGATCATTGAGAACCGGTTGAGCAAAATTCTGGGAATGAACTAACGCACTCACTTCCCAGAATAGACTCTGATCAGATGGGTATCAGCTATTACTCACGCCACCGTTCATCCGAGAGATGTGAAAGAAAGAGGAGAGGGAAGAGATATCAGGAAGAAAACAGGCAGAAATATACTCAGATAATGAGACAGATTGATAGACTGGCTCAAGATCTATAAATTGACTGACTACTTTCCTTTTTGAACGTTGCTCCTACAAAGAGATGGTCAGTGTGAACGGCATTTTTCTTTGTGAAGGTTATTTCAAAGGCTGTGCTAAGTTCATCTTGAATGTAGCGCCTACAAAGATATTGACAGTGTGAAATGCTTCTTTCCTCGTGAACGTTATTCGTACAGAGCGAATCACAGTACGCTGTACTAAATTTAATATTAAATATTACTAGTACATTAGGATTGCGAGGGTGAGACTTGGCACCGGGAGAGGTAACTCAGGACATCAACTTATGTCACTGTTGTGCCTCTGACTGGGAGGCCCTAGGTTTGAGACCCGATGGTGGCAGAATTTTCGACGCTGGCTAGATAGCTAGGTCGAGTTCAAGCGCTGTCTGGAGGAGAATTCTAGCGTTTGCCTGCACTGATCGGTAGTTTTCCGTGGTTTCTCTGATCAATACCAGGCGAATGCCGGAGTAGTATCCCAAAAAAAACGAGCAAAGGAGCGCGCGCGAGCTTTCCTTCCTCTTCCTTCTCCTATCATCACCCCCTTACACACACACACACTTACATGCATTACACTATCACACATGTCGGGAGACCGGTCGGAAGCTTAGAAGCTGTTCCAGCTGTCCCTCGCTGGCAAGAGATACCTGTTTTGGAAAAACCCTTGAAGCCGACGGTAGGTAGGCGCCGGGTCTCACCATCCAGCAAGGCAAGATCACCGCCGCCTTCCGAAGGAAAAACATATACGGGAATAATGACCTTAGCAGTTGACGTGCTCGAAATTACTAAACAATCAAGCCAGTTTGCGGGTACAAAGGGATTGACAATGTGCTGTGCTGTTCGTCTGAACGATGCTCGATCAGACGGATTGCCGTGTCCGTGCTGTGAGGGGCGGAGGGGGCGGGGCGCGGGATGGCGGTGCTTTGCGCAGCCCTGCCCCCGCTCGTGCTGTGGTCGGGCCCCGCGCCGCGCCGAGCCGCGCCGCTCCGGGCCGGTGTTTAGTTTACGCTTTGCCGCCCAGCGTGAACCTCTCGCCGCCTTGGTGCCCCGATACCCATCGCTCCGCTCGCCTCGCCTCGCCTCGCCCCGCCCCGCCCCGTTCAGCCCATCGGGCACGACACATTGAGAGGGAGAGAGCGACCGCTTGGGGGCGGGGCAAATAGTCCGGACGAAGAGGGATTGACGTGGATGTGGAGTTGTGACGGCCAGAAGGACAGCGCTGTCTGTCCGGGGCGAATGCAAACCGCGCGGGTGTACGGGCGAGCGGATGGGCAAGCGAGCGGGCAAGCGAGCGGGCAAGCGAGCGGGCAAGCGAGCGGGCAAGCGAGCGGGCAAGCGAGCGGGCAAGCGAGCGGGCAAGCGAGCGGGCAAGCGAGCGGGCAAGCGAGCGGGCAAGCGAGCGGGCAAGCGAGCGGGCAAGCGAGCGGGCAAGCGAGTGGGCAAGCGAGCGGGCAAGCGAGCGGGCAAGCGAGCGGGCAAGCGAGCGGGCAAGCGAGTGGGCAAGCGAGCGGGCAAGCGAGTGAGCGGGGCGAGTGAGCGGGCGAGCGGAGTGGAGCGGGCGAGTGGAGCGGGCGAGCTGAGTGAGCGGCGAGTGAGCGGGCGAGCGAGTGAGCGGGCGAGTGAGCGGGCGAGCGAGTGAGCGGCGAGTGAGCGGGCAAGCGAGCCGGGCAAGCTGAGCGGGCAAGCTGAGCGGCTGAGCTGAAGTGGGCGAGCGGGCGGGCGAGCGAGCGAGCGGGCGGGCGGGCGGGCGAGTGAGCGGGCGAGCGAGTGGGCGGGCGAGTGAGCGGGCGAGCGAGCGAGCGGGCGGGCGAGCGAGCGGGCGGGCGAGCGGGCGGGCGAGCGAGCGAGCGAGCGGGCGAGCGGGCAAGTGTGCGAGTATGCGGGCGAGTGTGCGTGCAGAGGATGGCGGGTGACGGGCAGGTGGGTGAGCGAGCGAGTGAACGGGTGGGCGTGCGGACGTGCAGACGAGCGGGTGGTTGAGCAGGCGGGCGGACCTGTGGGCGGGCGGGCCGAGGCAAGAGGGGTGGGGCGTTTCTCTTAGCCACTCCCTGCCGTTTGCCTGCGACCCCTGTCCTGCCCCTGCTCGAAGCCCCACCCGCCCGATTACCCGCTCAGCTAGAGGCGCGCTACAGGCCGCCTTACCACCGTCGTCCCCGCATGCCATTTGCGTTCATTGTGTTTCTTATGTTACTGCCCTTGCATAATTCCAGTTAGAAACGAAATATGGGCCACTATAAGGTTCTGAAGAAATCAGAAGTGTATGGAACCAATGATATTGAGAGAAAATGTACATTCTTGGTAGATTCTGAGTAGTAATGCTCTTTGAAATACATGTTCCGCTCAATATTTGCAAAGTGCTGTAAAGTCCTTCCCGTATGGTAATATGTCATGTCTACTAAAATGAAAATACACATACCGCAGAAGATAGGGAAATATAAATTGACATTTATTGCTTTGTTTAGAAATGTCCATTAATTACTGAATAAAGTACATTCATGGGATTAGATGGACTAAATGTATTATAGAAATTTAATACAATTCTTGCCGAGTGTTCGGATTCCTATTTTATGTCAGTGTAAGGGACGGGGATTGTAAAACAAGAGCTGAATTAATATATTTCAGTATTGACAAGAATAAAATGTTTCCTTCCGAGAAACGTCTTTATTTTGCAGGGTCCCAGAGTACTTTATTACGTATATCGTGAGCCCTCTCAGTGTGATAAAATTGTCTTTTTCGTAAAATTCACTTAACATACTCTGAAATACTGCATATATTGTCCATGGTATTGATCTAAGTGCATTGCTTATTTGGGTAAGGGTGGTATATAATATTTTACAACGTGAATATAAAATGGTAACTTAGTAATTTTGGGAATGACTAAATCAAATGTAAGAAACTATTCCATACTATTTTGATTCAATAACTTTCTGAATTATCTACTAATCTGGTATGGTAGCGCGTTCGTACAGAGCTAGGTGTAATTCAGCCGCGGTGTACAGAATTCTAGCGGCGGCTGCTCAGATCGATGTTTTTTCGTAGTTCACCGATCAACACATGGTGAATACTTCAGATGTACTCTAAGAAACGAGCCACGAACCGGCGAGATCTTCCCTGACCTATCCTCCCCCCTTACTTACACACACAACTTACATGCATTCCACTACCACACATGTTTTGAGGCCATTCGGGAGCTTATAGCTTGTCACGGCTGGGACAATGCCGTGCCCCACTGGTGGAAGATACCTGGTTGGGGAAGAACCCGCAACCCAACGTTTTGTTTCGCATTTGATCTCGCTATCCAGCAAGAAAAGATCATCGCCACCTCCCACAATAATAAACATGCTCTACACGTACGAGACGAATGACCTTAGCAGTTGTCGCTCTCGGAAACGCTAATCAATCAATCGAACGTTCGTACAGAGCGTTGAAGCCACGCGAGTGCGTAATTTGTGAGCTAATTAGACTGAAAACAGATCAGTGGGATGCGTTCCTGAAACGACACTCCCCCTAGTTTCCCTGATGGCCGGCGTGTGCGCTGTGGGGAGGGGAGGGGAGGGTGGGCCAAAGTGCGCCAAAATTGAAAGGGCGCGGAAGGTGCTAATTCACGGGCGCTCAAGTGGATCACACCTTGTTTATCACCGCGGGACCGCGGAAATCCCACGCTCCTGTCATAACTTAGGCGGAACACGTTTATTCACTTAGGTGATGTGTTCATCTGGGAGCCCCCAGGGGCCGCGCCCGCCGCCGCCGCCGCCGCCGCCGCCGCCCGGCCGCCGCGGGGCCCGCCCGCCGCCCGCCCTCCGCCCGTATTTACATGTAAACGCCCGCGCTCGCCGTTCTGAATTTATAATTAGCGGAACCTGTTCGGTCGGCGGGCGGCTGCGGCAGGTGCAATAGGGCTCCGTCGGCCCGGCCCGGAACGGCCCGAGCGACAACTCCGTGCCGCTCGCGGGGCGTGCGCTGCCTTCCTGCTGGTCTCATCTTATCTTCGCCACCGACAGCTCCTGAAAAACACGGGAAACACGGAAAATCAGGAAAAGTAAGCGAAGTTTGTTGGTTGGGGAAAAGGAAGTGAGAAATAAGCGATTTTTGTAGAGATTTTCTCTAACCTCTTTTACAATTATCATAATTTTGATTAACTTATACAAAATTTCAATCTGTAAACATTGAGAAATATAGTTTGATTTTATTTCTCTACTTTTCAAATTAATTCTGCGAAGATAGTAAAGATGCTGATGAAATCTGTTAGATAAAAGCGAAGTTGTTTGCAACCGTAAGTGTCAGAAAAAGAGTAGAGCCACAAGAGTGATTGCTCTCAAATTTGGCACGAAATTCAGCGACCAGTAATCACACATAGTGTAATTGCAATTCACAATTTTACCCCAATTTTTTTAAAATACAAAATTATTTTGGAATAACACAGCATAATCCATTGTTAAACTCTGGATCTTTAAGCAAATGAGGAACGCCAAATAAATCTATATTTTGTAGATCATTGTGATAAACTCATGCCAAGTTTCTTAAGCAAGTCCCGTGTAATGGTCCGAGGATGAAGGCGGTGGTAAGGGCAGGGGAGGGGGCGGGAGCAGGGACGAGGGAGAGTGAGAAGGGGAAGGCGAGGGAGAGGGGGAAGGCAAAGGCGAAGGAGAAGGTGAGGGAGAAGACGAGGGAGAGAGAGAAGGCGAGGGAGAGGTCGCTATCGCTTTGGCGCACGCGATGCCGATCGTAAAGCAGCAGCGGAATACGTCGATGCGTATCGCTCTCTATTTTGATAAAGGCCCCGCTGAGCTCCCATGCCTGTGCTGCACGCGTTCTTGAGCCGGAGTCTTGGCCTACCAAGGATAACGGTGTCCTAGGAAGTCTGCCTACCTTTCGGGGAGGGTACTGCGTAATTTTTCAGAAATAATTATATTCGTATTCGGGGCTCACTATATTTCCAAGACCCGAAGAATATCGCAAGCTAGACTTTGTTTACGTTGTCTACGCAGTCGCGTAGCGTGGGTGTCATCCGCCCGAGGCGGACGAAAATTTCGCCTCCCCGTTATTTCTGTGTTTCAGTTTTAAAAAAATTCGCAGCTCTTTCCGCACATTACATTACTTTCGTTTTACTGCGTAAGCGGTAGCGAGAAAGTAAAACTAAAATACACAGTAATTCTAAAGAACTTTTCGGCGAGAACAATCATCATTATTGCGTATTGTACAGGTTACAAATAAAAAAGTCATCTATATACGTTTTACAATATAATAATCACATTTATTACAAAAATTCTTACACGTATGCCACTTACATTAATGTAACTGGTATAGAACACTTGTGATTATACCTTGATCGAGAAGATTAAGTTATTAGTGAATTGAATATAAAACACAAATCGACGTCCAGTTAGAACGAGAACAATACTGTTACTATTTATATTTTTGTTGAAAAATAATATAATTATTAGAATTAAAAACAAAACTTCTACCTTTAACTAAGGCTGCGCCACTGTCTACCCTAGTTGTTTTCCCCACAAGCGCGCCATCATCGCGTCTGACGCTCACATTATTCACTTCGACTCTTCATATTCTCTCTGGAGCTGCATCTCTCTCCTCCAATTTCTCTTCCACTATTCCGAAATCGCGACATGACCTTCGCATTTTCTGCTTGACTAAAAACGTATTATGCAATTACAAAGATATTTTTCGCATCTTCATGACATTCCGCATCGAAAGGCACTATTTTGAGGAGAAAAAAAACAACAATATGAGCATTTGAATTGAATGTAGAAATGGACATTTTCATTTATTTGCGTCATTTCTAGAAGAAATAATTTTACAGTGCACTAGGTGTTCATTTGATACTTCATCCCAGTAATGCCCACTGTTTACAGGCCGTCAAACTAATAGCAGGGAACTCAAAATTCTGTGTAATTTTTAACATGCGCAATCTACTTAATTCAGACAGTTTACCTATGGCCATCTCCACACCGCATGGATGTCACTAACGGAGACTCAGCTCGGGAATCTACGCTTCTTCCAAGCAAACGAGTTATCGGGAGACACGCGGGGCATCGTCCGCGTACAATTCCGCTTTGCCTTTTGTGCTTTCTTGCATTCGCCCCCTGACGTGCCGTTTGAGGGCCCTGTCCCTCGCGCAGAAATATAGGCGTCTTCACACATTTGCAGAGATAGCGAAATGTAAATGCCTGGATTTTTTAGTTTGCGTCGATAGCAAACGGGTTTTTCTCGTTTCGCGCGAGGTTTGCATGGGCCCTCCGTCGGCCGTCCGGACGGGCGCTGGCGGTGACGGCGGCGGCCCGGCACGCAGTGTAAGATTCGGACTCCGGCGGGACAGAAATCTCCCCGCTCCCAGCCGACTGTCATTGCGTGCGGAGAGGGAATAAACCTCTTCTCTGGGAAGGCACACGCCTACTTTTGAGTTATTATGCAGTTGTTTTTTTTTTTGCACGGCGTAGTGTTCGGCAGTCGACTGCATTCTCGATTTTCTGCGCGTGCGCAGATGCATAAAAGTGATGCGAAATTGAAACTGCGCATGCGTAGAAGGTCGGTAGTGCTGTCGATTGTTGTAACGCTTCGCCGTGCAAAAACTTCCTGTTAAGTCAGCGGGCCACGAGGAGCCATCTTTCATATTTTACGCATTTTTCTGGTACATTGGCACGTATCGAACTAAGCAGATTCATATTTCCAATTCGCTAAAATGAATAATATAGGGCTTTCTAGAATATATTTTCACAGGACTATTCAAAAGTTTGGGTTGAACCTACAATGACGTCAAACTCGGCGATTAGAAAGGCAACGTTACATTGTTCCTGTTCAAGTACAGGGCATCTTTTCGGGCGCTCGCTTGGTGATAAAAAATCTTCCACGAACTTCCAGTTTCACAGCTTACGTAGTGTGTAGAGAACGTCTTTGTGATCACACTTCTTCGTAAGAATGGACGTTCTGCTGCCGCTCTTCCAAGAATCCTCACACTGCCTGCCTGTTCCCCTATCATGTGTTGATCATTGGTTGGTGATTGGGTCTTCTGAGTCATTGTGCTTCATTTCGCTTACGTGTGGATAAATAAAGTAATTTAATTTCTTCTGTATCTGATTTCTCAAGTACAGTGTTCTTCAGTCTCCTAACTACATCTTATGTTGATTTCGGAATCACCCTTGTATAGGGATTCCGCCTCTACTAACAACATGGAACAGAATTGTACATGCCGACTTCTCTGATCGGTAGATTTCTGTTGTTTCTATAACCAATACCAAACGAATGCCGGAATAGCACCCTAACATCTTTCCTTCCTCATTCTAGTCTGCTGTCCCCGTGTGTACATACACTTACGAGCGCTACTGTCCCAAGCTGCATATGTCAGAAGACCAGTCGGGAACTTACTTTTCCTGGCTCTGGTGTCTGTGTGTGTGTTGGGAGGGGGGAGTTGTCCTACCGGAGAGACACCTTAAGGTGGGAAACTCGCAATCCACCGAGTGGATCGGGACCGGTTGTGACGTTCTGGCGTGGAAGGAACACCGCCGCGCCTATACCAACACCACTCTTTTCCTGGGACTAATCACCGAAGTAACTAAACGCACTTTGAAAACATTTGTTTTTAATTTACATTTTCTTCTACAGCGAGGTAACGCTTTGCAAGACTGAATAGAGATTGAAACCTAGCAAACGCATCATTACCGTTTCAAAATTGTGAGGCTTCTCCCACTAAAGAACCACAAGTAATCAATAATAAAATATCCAAGAATTGAGAATAAGGGAATAAATTATGTTTTCATGTAAGAATTGTTTCATGAATTCGGTATAGGAAAGGCGAATGCCGAAGTATTATCCTAACAAACGGGTCACGGTCCGCGCGTGATCTTTCCTTCCTCGTCCTTGACCTAACTTCTCCCTTCACACACACTTACAATTACATGCACCACGCTACTACGCATTTCGGGAGCTTAGAGCTTGTTCGAGCTGGAGGGATGCCCCGCTGATGGGAGATACCTGGTGAGGGAAAACCCAGCTAGCTGAGGTAGGTCGGCACCGGCTCTCACCATTCAGCGGGGGAAGATCATCGCCACCTACTTAGGGCAAACATGCACTACACTTACGGGAGTAATGACTTTAAACAGTTGACACGCCCGGAATCGCTAATCAATCAATCCATCTGTGTAGGGAAATCATGGGCATTTCTTGTTTAAACTTATTGTTTAAACTTCGTGAAATGTATTGGATTCTTTTGTGATGCTTATTGGTTTTTACTAATCTGAAAATACTAGTTGCTGCAGAGGATGCTAGGAAATTAACTCGTTTGACAGATATTCAATTGCATGAATATCAAACTTTTCATGTTATTGTTTGTTGGTAGCATGGCGCTCTTACAGCAGTGCGAAGGATTTTATTCTGAAAGAGTGCTTCTAATACTCTACATCTACGCTACGTTGGGGAGTTATACTTCGATTGCTAAAGTGGCAGATGACGTTAGGCCATTGTTACACCTCCCGACTTATGAAATGTATCTTTTTCATTAATTCACGAACGACCTCAATGGAGCTCGTGCACTCAGAAATGTGCTTACCACTGTTAAAAAGATTCATCTTATAAGGTACGAAGTGTAACAATGACACAATGTCATTGCCCATTTAAAAGTTTCTGTAACTCGGAAACGAATATATCTAGTTTTTGAAATGTTAATCTCTCACTTTTATAAATTTATTATTATTATTATTATTATTATTATTATTATTATTATTATTATTATTATTATTATTATTATTATTATTATTATCATTATTACTTTCCAGCTTTCAACTATTAATAGTTAAATTGTTTGGAAGGGATTCTGAAACTCAAGAAAGTGTGCACAGATGATTTTCTTCCCCATACGTCACATACAGTTTTTTACTGTTTTTAACTAAATAAATATCTAAAGCAAGGGATTCTTCAATTTAGAAGAGATCGTACGTTTGGTGTAGGCGCTAGTAGTGTTCACAGATCGACGAACAGAGGGACAGACAGACAGACAGGCAGACGGACGGAGGGACGGACGTTTTGAAAAAAACACATTTTCGGTATCAAGGGACCCGAAAACGTGTATTTCCGTTGAAATCTCGAAATCGATTTTCCGCAGCATTACATAACTTTCCCTGTACTTCGTATATTACCCCGTATATACGTATGTGGACGAGAAAGTAAGAAAGGTCGATGCATGTTCTTCGACCGCGTTGGCGCGCGCCGCGGCCGCCACGCCCACTGTGCGCGGCGCAGCTGCGGCGCGTCGGGCGGCGGCGGCGGCCGCGTCATCTTATCCCGCATCTGAGCCGCGACGGGGCTGGACGTCCGGTTTTTGCGGCCGATTTGAATAACGACTCCTTCGCCGGTGATGAATTATTTTTTAATATGCATCGCTCCCACAAAACGCGAAACGGCGCGTGGTGTCTTGTTCCTCGCGGGCGTTCGCTGCCCTGGCTGCCCCGGCCCCCGCTTCGCTCCCCCCGCCACGCCGTGGCGCGGCGCGGCGCGTCCGCCGTTTGTCATCGCACGCGTGGAGGTGCCACCTACCAACCGCCTCTGAAACATTACCGCCTGCAATCCATTTATAAATTTGTTCCCTGTCTACTATATTTTTTGTTCCAGTGGGGAAAATGTGGCGAGAGGAAGGAGTCGGGCCCAACAATCATGTGATAAAACAGATAATATAAGATGTTATCTTTTTTTTTAATTCGTACGTCATCTGGTATAAAGGCACGCGTCTTTTATTCTGAAATATTATAAACTTTATGGGAGATGTGTAACCTAGATGCGCAGCGTGACTGTTCTAAAAAGAATGTCGAGAACGGTGTTTGGTGGAGCCTGCATAATACAGTGATAACTTGAGATCATTATGGAGGACGTTCTTCATGTTTATATGCGGAATGTAACAAGAATGTGCGAGAAAAGCGTTATGTAAAAGGTAATGTTATATTCCCACTGGGAAGTGTAGATTATCGTGAAGTAGCTTGAAGAAGAATACATTTCCATCTGAGTACTTCATTATGGGATTTGTTTAGGGTTAGGAATAAAACAACAGAAGCTTCTAGGTACCCGAGTTTATTGCGTGCTTTCCGGGCGTTGCTCGTCAAGTTCGAGTGAGAGCCGCGCGAGTGAAATTCGACGTGAGGTCTCTGCTTGAGGGCGCGGGGTCGCCGGGGGCCACGCGCCATTTGCATATAATTCCTGGCTGAATTGCACACAATGGGGCCGGCTTTTGCCTCTCTATTTTTGTAAAGGTCGGCCGCCCGGCCGGCCGCGGGTAATTCGTGCTTGCTAATAGCGGCAGCGCATCCCGTCTCGCCTCGTCCCCCCAGCCCCGCCACATCCCGTCTCGCCCCGCCTCACCCGTCCTCGCCACGACTCAACCGCCTCGCCCGACTCACCCGCCTCGCTCGCCCGCCTGACCCCGCCTCGTCCCGTCCCGTCCCGTCCCGTCTCGCCCACCCCGCCCAGCCCCAACCCCGCCCCGCCTCGCCCCGACTCACCGCCTCGCCCCGCCTCTCCCCGCCTCGCTGCCCGCCTCGCCTCAGCCGCTCGCCGCCCCGCCCCGCCCCGCCTCGCCTCGCCCCGCCTCGCCCCGCCTCGCCGTCTCCGCCCCGCCTCGCCCCGCCTTACTCGCCCCGCCCGCCTCGCCCCGCCGCTCCGCGCCGCCACTTCCCGCCTCGCCATACCCCGCCATGCCTTTACCCCGCCTCGCCCCTCGTCCCCGTCTCCGTCTCGCCTCGCCTCGGCCCTTCTCGTCCCACTTCACCGTGCCTCGCCCGCTAGGCCCGCCCCACCTCGCACTCCCTCCCCTCGCTCACGCCTCGCCCCGCCTTCGCTCATCTCAGGGCCTCGTGATGATCAGCTCTACATTACCAAGTTTGTAACTTAATGTATAGTACCTTGCGTACATGCACTCTAATGAAAAATTCTCAACAGACTTGCGTAGAGTGTATGTCAAGACTATTTCAAAAAAGCAAATTTGCAAAATTACGTTTCATTTTTTGCGTAAGTTACAAAACATTCTCAGATTCATTCTGAAGATAAAAAAGAAACACTCGAAATAGATATTTTAAAATTAAATACGATTACGCATTTTTTTAACACACATATGAAATGGTCCGCGCTGTAAAGGAAGAACTCCTGGAGTAAGGTACGCGCGTATTGTGCATTGAATACCTTTTTCCCGAATTTAATGGGAATTACAGTGATAACCCTGGATGTTTCTGTCGCCAAATAAATAACAACGCGTGTATGACACGAGGATCAATGGTGACAAAGCGAAAGAGAGGTGAAAGGCGGGCTTATTATGGCCGCGTCTATTATTGCTGCTTAGCAGATAGCGGGCGCGCATTGAGTGGGCGGCGGGTGGGCGCGCGCGCGGGCGCCATCTGTTAACGGGGGGGAAGAGAGCGCCGGCCCGGCCCGGCGCGGCGGGCCGCCACCTGCGCGCGCAGATAGCTGTTTCCGCGCGAGCGCCGCGGCGCAGACCCAAGCCCAAGCCCAGTCCCCGCGCCGCCAGCCCCTGCCGGCCGCTCCTTCGCCCGACTGCCCGCCGGCGATAACGCCCCCAGCGCCGCCCCTTGCCGCCGCGCGCCCAATGCACCGCCGCCCGCCCCGCCCCCAATACCCCTGCGCGCTGTATTCTTCGCGCTCGCGTTATTTCTCTATCCTAGAGTGCGGATCGCGTTGGTCTCTCTTTCTCTGGGTTTGCTTTTCGTGCGTGTGCTACCATCTCTCACTGGTATCTCGGATGTGCTTGGGACAGATTTCTTCACAATCTTTCTTGTGGTATCTCTTCATATTTTGTATTGTTCTACCTCTAAATTCGTTCCTTCTTATTTCATGTGTCTCTCTTTTTATTTATTCGTACTCCATGATCGTTCCTTCACTCTTTCTTTTGCATTTTTGGTGTACTTTATTTTCGTTGTCATTCTTTCGTTCTTCCCTTTCTCCCTTTAGCGCTTCCTCCTGCATTCGCTCTATGGCTTCGCGTCTTTCTTCTTTGGATATTTTTACTAGAGAAAGTTTGTTCGGACTATAATACGTGCTGCTGCTTCTTCACTCTCACTTGAGCCGGACACAACCCTGCCACACCCTAGCTCACCCCACCCCACTTGTTCCGCCCCGTCCCGCCCCGCCCCGCCCCGTCCTGCCCCGCCCCGCCCCGCCCAGACCCTCCCCGCCCCGCCCAGACCCTCCCCGCCCCGCCCAGTGCCTCCCCGCCCCGCCCAGTCCCTCCCCGCCCCCTCCCGCCCTAACCCGGCTTATCCCTCCCCGCCTGCTTTGCTCTCCTCTGACCGACCTCCCTGCCAGCCCTTCCCCCGTCCCGCCCTCTCCGCTCCGCCCTGCCCAGCCTGCCTTACTCCGCTCCGCCCCGTCCGCCCTACCCTTTACGCGAATCGCAACTATCCTGCCCGTCCCGCCCGTTCCGTCCGTCCCGGTTGCGCCGGCTCCTGTCGCTCACCCGCGCGTCCGCACGGACGAGGAACAAAGCTGTTGCGGGGGGGGGGGCGCTGCCGCCGCGGGATCAGCCGCAGGGCGCGCGTGCAGCTCGCCAGATTAGCCCCGCCCCCTTCCCCCACTCCCACCCCCGACCGGCGACCCTCCACACTGAGTCCAAGATCAATCGACACTGAAACAGCCTCGTTCGTTAAAACCGCATCATATGGACCTTTTGAAGTTGATGCTTACTGAACGAGGATACTTGGTTTACAACACAAAATATTAGCTTTTTTTAAAAAATATAAAGAATACTTCAAATGTAAATTCATATCCACAAACCTTTCTGATTTTTAAATTCTGTACTTACACTGAATTTGAATGTTTCGCTACCCAGAATAGACCATTTCCGCGCTGTTGGTTTTTGTTTCCTTATTAGTATCGATAGCACATATCGTTCGGAGCCAAGAATCGTAGCATCCCCCGCTGCGCCGTACGCTCTTGTTTTCGCATGGGCGTGGCGCCGCTGGTGTTTTGCGGCGATCGGCGGCGCGTGTGATGTCATCCGTCGATTGTTCGCGCGGGCGTCGGCGCCTCGTCCGCCCTAATCCCTCGCTCCACGCCCCCACCCCCACTCCCGTCATTTGCATGGGTCGCCCGCCCCGCCGTGTATGCGCAACGGCCCAATGAATAGAGCAGCTGCTACTCGTTTGCTTGTGTTCGGCGCTAGAAGCTGCGTTTGCGAGGCGACGACTTCGGATAGGAATGATGGATGTTTGTGCAGCAATGGAGACACGTTTCGACTAGTGCGTGGCGCCCGCGTCAAGACAATATCTCGTTCCCTATTGGCTGGCGCGGAGCGGGTGACGCGCAATGTGGTGGGAGGACGCCGTGCTCGGTGACTGAATCATCCCTGTACAAATGATACGAATTGCATAAGAGTTTTTTTAAAACCTTAATCTGCACGGGACATTTTTCAAAGTTGGTAGCGGTCTCGAATGGTCAGTTGCCACTTCTGAACGGTCTGCTCGCTTTCGCACAAATAATCATTTCAGTATTAAAATTTTATCGTACTTAATATGAAATGGTTACATTTCGTTTGATGTTTTAAGACTACTGGTCTGCAGCAGCAATAAATAGAACACACTCTCTTGAGTGAACCCAATACTCTCATATATCACTGCAAGAAATTGGATATTTTAACAAAAACACACTTCACGAATACACTTCACGAGTAACATAGCAAAGCATAGCACATATACACAGTAAAATAGTTTATTTCCATGCAAAGTATATAACTAGTGATGCTAAAACAGCACGTACCTCCTCGCCCGTATTTTCACGCAAAATTACGTGAAAAGTACTCAAATACACGAAAAATTGTAGGGGACTTTATTTCAAAATTTATCTTTAAGAAACAGATTTCGGTAAGAGAAAAAATCTTTATCTTTAATATTTTCATTGAAGGACTCCGAAAAAATTTGAACTTAAGCAAGTTTTGAAAAATCAGTGTTTAAAATGAATATGAGACCCAAACCAGTCTCTTAAATCTCCTTCACACTAACCAACAACAAACTTTCATCAAAAAGTTTTAGCCATTTTGTTTTGAAAATATGAAAAAGGTTCCATGGGCTTCATGTAAAGTATCCCCCAAAATTAAAATATTGGTTCAAGGGGCCACCACATCAGCCAGATCGATGGAGGAAATCAATTTTGGAGAAAATCTTCTAAACGGTTTAGCCGGTAGCGTTGTTCGTAGACGGACAGGCGGTCGGACGGAGGAAGGTTGGACAGAGTTTTGGTGTCATTCGATTCTTTGTTAACAATGACCCACAAAACATGGATTGGCTACATCACGTGTCAGAGGATTTTTTTTTCAAAGTTTAGCAACTGTTTTATCCACTTGTTCTTTATTAGGGCCCAGTAATAGCAATTTTTGTGCCGAAAATTCATAATTTTCTCGTGTAGTATTACATAACTTTCTCTCTACTCCGTAGCGAGAGAGTAAAAATGTTACAGATCCTTAACGCAACACGTGAGTAGCAAATATTTAATGGCAGACGGCGTCTTTGTTTGCTGTCTTGTTAGCGGTGTTGTAAGTAGTGACTCACTGAAAATGAAAATTATAGTCTGGAAGCAATAAGACTGAGGTATTGCGAATTAACGTTATCAAGTATTTTCATTTTAATTTAAAAGGAAATTGTTTAATTGATTTTGGAAGTCCTGAGTATCAAACAAACAATTGACACTTCTCACATTACCGGCGAGTACATAGTTTTCTTTCAATTTCTACGCATTGAAAATTAGTAATATCGATTCGGGAAGATTTGGCAGAAGGGATTTGACTTATGCAGAATTTGAATTATACGAATGTCATTGAATTCATTTCTGTCACGCGGAAAGGTTGGTTAGATTTCTTCACTATGAAGTCCCTGAAAATGAATGAGATTCGCAAACAGAATTGCTGCAACTGTCATAAAATCAGATGGAAAAGAATTCTAAAACAAAAATAGACTAAAGAAACTATTTGTTTTATTTTCCTTGTTGTCATGTGTGCGACCATCGACTACTACCGAACAATGGACAAAATAACCACTTTGTATTCTCAAATTAGTTCTGATAGAGAAATTTCCCCCCACTGATTTTAGACAACGCTGGCGTTGCAGCCGAAACAAAGAAATCGCATCCTGACGAATTGCAAATTCCCAGCCACGCTGACTAACGCCAAGGCGCAATCTGCCTGACTATCGCATCATGCGACGCGCGTGTTTATCTTCGCGCCTGCTGACCGGGGAGTGAATGTGCTGCTTATCCTGCGGGGCCGTGACTCAAAACGCGCTGCCCACGTAGATGCGTCACGGGCAGTCACGCCGCCGCCACCACCACCACCACCGCCGCCAGCCAGCCAGCCACCTGTTGCGGCGGCGCGGGCAGGCAGATTTATAAAGGCGGGGGTGCGCGCGGGGGTGGGGGTGTGGACGAGAGTGGGGGCGTCGGGGTGACAGCAATTATTGGCCGCTAATCGATTCGCTATTCCGCCGCCCGCCCACCCACCGCCCGCTCGCGGCCGCCGCCCTCAATGGACTCGCAGCTTTTAATTAATGAACTCGTCGCGAGGGCGCGCTCGGCCGCCTCCGCCGCCGCTCGGCCGCCGCCGCCGCCAGAGCGACCGTTCGCGCGCACGGACTTGCGTGGCGTGTTCAGAGTTTCCTCCCACTCGAGTGCAGTTACCGGCTTGGGTGGCTCAGGGAATCAACGGATGGCATTGCTTGGGGGCCCCTGGAGTTCGAGTCCCGATTGCGGCAGGATTTTTCACGCTAGTTGGATAGCTACATCGAATTCAGCTGCTATGTGCAGGAGAATTCTACCGTCCGGCTGCTATGATCGCTAGTTTTCCGTGGATTCTCCGATCAACACCGGGCGAATGCTGGAGCGGTACCCTAACAAACGGACCACGGACTGCGCGCAACTTTTACTTTTTACGTCTTTGTCCTACCCTCACCCCTAACTTACACTCACAAATGATGGACCATACTACTACCATGTAGGCCGGGAGACCAGTCGGTAGCTTACAGCTTGACCCAATTACGGCGGTGTCCCCCTGGTGAGGGATACCTGGTTGGGGTAAACTAGGCGAGGCGACGGATTGGTCGGTGCCAGATCTTGCTATACAGCGGGGAACGATCGCCACCTCCAGAGGAAAACATACACTTCACTTACGGGACTAGTGACCTTAGCAGTTGACGCGCCTGGAGTCACTAAACAATCAATTTCGTAACCAGCTAATTTTATCAGAGTGTAGTTTTCTTGCACAGTTTCGGTAACAACACATTCACTAACCCAGCAATCTGAATCCTGGGGATCCAAAATTCGAGATAATCAGATCATTCGAGTAGTTTTCAGAAATATTAATCCATATAAACATGTATTTAATGAAAAACTTATAAAAACTGCTGTTTAAAAACAAATATTATATTTATTATACACTAAACTACAATTTTAATTACTTCCTAATACATACATCATTGAATAGTCCCTCGTAACTAGGAACAAACGTCGTTGGGAACAAACATTGTTGGAGGTGAATGTACTGGAAGGCACAATGCTACGCCAGCGTCGCATTAATATCACGTCAAGCAGTGGGTAGCGATCTGCTGTCAGTTAGTTTGAATGCCCCTTACTTGGTATTTCTGTGTGCTACAATCTTCATAACATAGCATCCTAAATCGAATTGGACTTATGCATTTTATTGTGTTATCCAGAAAATCCGAATTTTTCAGAAACCGGACAGAGTTTAGCGCCAATAAGATTCGAATTTGCGGGTTTCAGTACGAACAGGGTTATTGTTGCGTGCGAGAAAGATTATGTTTAGGGACCAACGGTTACCATCCAGTCGAGAGATCGCGTCAGAAAATGTCAGTCATTCTGACACATTTCATTATTCGTTCACTCAACCCAACTCAATAATACCGTTAGTGTGCTCGATTGCCGACACATTTGAGGAGCCTCCAAACCTTGCTAAATATTTCAAATATCAGCTTTTTATGTGTCTTCAACTGAGAATTAAAGTGGAAGACCAATTGCAAATTAAAATGCGTGGTGAACAAATTGAGAAATGTGCATTTGCCGTTGATCAAAGGACTGAGCGAACTTTCACGAGCTCCGAGGCCGCGTCGCAAAATCAGAATATTAGAAAAAGTCGTGCGGTCGGGAAACCGACCTGGAGACTAAATGTTATAGTCCAGGGATGTACAACTTACAAGAGCTCAAGGGCTGAAACTAAAACCTTTAATATTGATCCAGACCATACTTTCATTTCTCGGGCGATTCACTCGTGACCTCGTATTGTTGATCTCGGCAGTTTTCCCTGCTGCTCTGAAATGGGATTGGGATGGAACCCTGCATGACATCAGTTAGTACTATGCACAACGCAGTGAAACACATTGGAATGATTTTGAATTTCTGAATTTACTAGAAAATATTTCTTAAATCTAAAGTTAACCTTGTGTTACATTAAGGGGGTGTTGACACGGGCAGAGTGCCTATGCGCACAATGTTCTCGCCCAACATGCAAGGCAGTGGCATACGCTCAATGGATGCGAGTGATGCGTCGCATCCCCAAGTTTTTCGTCCTTTTTTGAAAATGTTATTAAAATAATTTTTCTTTTCCTCAAGTACATCTATCTGTTCCTTTCGTACTTTTCGTTTTTTCCCCATGCGCCTTCCGATAGGCGTCTGTCCCCTCCATGGATGTGACAGGCCGAGAAACATCCCTTCGACAGCTTCGATTCGTTACCGAGATCATTGAACTCTTACCATGTGCTGTGTTCAAGATGCGAGGTTTCGGCCGACGGTGATGCGACGCTGACTGTCGCATCTCGGACTTCTCATAGGCACTTCTGTATTCCCCCTCCCAAAGCTTCGCAATCGCCTCCCAGTGGTCACGTGCTAACGAGTGTGGCCTCCATAGCGGGTTGGGGGAGCAGGAGTTTGACCACACTACACATGCATGCGCGTACTGTTGTTTTGTTTGTTATTGACAGAGCAAGCAATGCACAATTAGCAATTCTCAAAGATTCTAAAAGTAGGTACAGTAGGTATTGCGTCGTAATATGAATAGACACGTTAATTGATCTACCTTGTTTAATCCGTAAAACAGATCGCAACCCCATGATCACTGGGCAGGAGACGCCATTGATGCAAGGGCTTTCACGTAGACTAATAACTAGACATCGGATGTTTAGGGAAATGCCTATTTTTTTCTAGAGAACTTATTTAAAGGCTGATAACATATGTCCACGAATCATGACAAATGATGACATATGACGAACTTTTATAATGCTTATTTTTGCTTATTTAGCATAAATGCTTATTTTTTGCATAAATAGCTTTTTTAGGACATTTTTTGCCTTTTATTTATTACATTTATATACAATGCTAAGATATCGGAAAATCGGCGATGGTCCAACGTGACCATTCATTACGAAACCTTCAATTCACGTCTTAATATTTTAAAATTACGAGAGAATTCCTGAAAGTATACCATCTGATTTTTCTCCATTTCCCTATTCATATTACCAGCCATGATCTGAGAACATGGACGGTTGACAATACACCGAGGAAACAGAAATTTTTAATGGACATAAATATAAATTCCCAGAATGTTTCAGTGTTGCTAGTGTTGGACTGCTAAAATATATGCCAGTCACATCGTTCAGATATCCTCCGCATTCAAACTGATTTTGTCTCCCAGTCGTCGCAAATTTGAAATTGTGATCCTTGAAAAGTTACTGGTAATATGTGAATATTACTGGTTAATGGAAACTATTAAGAATAAAATGTAGAAGAGTTGTAAGTATGTAAATCTAGTTTTGCATTAAAATATACGAACTGGTTTTGTGCATTTAAGTTTACAAAATAATAGACAAAAATTACAAGTTTTCAATTTTATTGTGTATGTAACTTATGACAGTGCCTTTTTTTCTCCTTATTCTTGACGTTTTCAGTGCCTTTTTAGGTGCCTAAAAGACGATTTTTTAGGGCCTAAACATCCGATGTCTACTAATAACCTTTCGCGGGCCGCGATAAATGGCACTGACTGCCGCATGTGACCCGTGGCCCGCTAATTGGACGCAGCTATTATAATCAATATGTTTGCACTATTATTTTCTCATCGCAAAGTGACGAGTCCACGATTTGACTTATATTCCGCATGGCGCGTGTAACGCCGCTGAAGAGGTGAGTCTGGAAGTCCGCGTGGAAGGGCGAGGCGCTGTGTTAATCACCTTTCTCTTGCTGCGAGGCAGCGTCCGAGGCCCCCGCCAGAGCGCGGATGAGTGGCGCTGGCGATGGGCGCGGACGGGCGCTCTAAATCAGCCCCGCCCCCTCCTCACCTCACCACACCACACCTCGCTCACGCACGCCGCCACACGGACGCATTGGAGGGCGCCACTCGCATTGCTTTTCCACAGGAAGTTCCTCCCTGTTTGTTCATTTTTAACACGGACATAAGAATCCTTGGATTCTCAACGGAATGCCTATCGGTATGTTTTCATCCTCTTCTTGTTGGTGATTCCGGGTCCACTTTCAAATGTCACAACTGTGGTTATTGTCCCGTAAGTGTAGTGCTTTTTTCCTTCGTGAGGTGGCGGTGATCTTCCCCCCGCTGGATGGCGAGACCCGTGCCGACCTACCGTCGGCTAGCGGGGTTATCCTCAACTAGGACTCTCCCACCAGCGGGACACCGTCCCAGCCGGGACGAGCTCTAAGCTCCCGACCGATCTACCGGCATGTGTGGTAGTGTAGTGCATGTTAGTGTAAGTGTGTGGGAGTATGACAAGGAAGAGGAAGGAAAGATGGTGCGCGGTCCGTTGCCCGTTTGTTAGTACTGTTCGGGCGTTCGCCTGATGTTGATGGGAGAAACCACGGAAAACTTCCGATCGGACCAGATGGGCGCTAGAATTCTCCAAGAGATCTCTGTTGGTGGAAAATAAGTATAATTGTGGTAAAGACCGCGTGTAATTTCTGCATAAAATGATAGGTTCTCACTGTCAGATACTGTCCTTGAGTGCAAGAGAGAAATAAATCTGTTGATGCAAACGCAATTTGCTGATTCGCCATCTATCGTGCTTACGATTGCCACCATCTCTGAAGGCCTATTTTTTTCTGAAGGTAAGTACATATTTCAACTTCAGAAATATACTTTTTTATTACTTATACACAAACTCATTCTAAACTTACATACTGTACATTGGGGAGGTGTCCCACTATGGGTCCTCTAATCTGGTTCTATGTTTGCGAATTTGATTTGGAATACATGGAATGGATATTTACTTTGAATTCTGGGTCTATGGATTAGATTTTTTGTGAGTCTGAATTCGGAAAGTTTGTAGCAAGGTATGCGATGCAATTAGCTAATGTTACAATGTTGAAATCCTTATGAAGCCGATTATTGGAAATGAATCATGGGGCGTTAATTATGGATCTCGGGAATTGCTTTTAGATTATTTGGAGTTTGCGAACAATGTTATGTCGGTATTAATCCATAAGTGAAAGGCGTAAGTAATTGTGTGTCATATTATGGTTTTGTATACGTCTATAGCAGTATTGTATTTTAGTGACCGGTATGTTTATTATTGATTTTAATTCCAGATTAAGTTTGACCTCGGTTTGTGTTGTCCTTGTTTCAATGTGATCACGCCAAAGTAATTTTGAATCGATATATAGTCTTAAGTAGGGACGGGTTTTGTTGATTTAAAACATTGCCAAAAATTATTAATAAAATGCTCTTAAAATGTTTCAAAATGTCGTAATAGCAAAGAAAAATAACGTAAAACAGTTGACCAAAACCAGTTCAGATGAACTCCTCAAGCTGTTGAATATGTTACTGAGATAATCGAGACTTTTTCGTTCAAGTCACTTGAAGAGAACTCAGCTTGCAAACGTTTGGTTTGAACTATTCTTTACCAGGAATTCTCAGTCTTTAGTTATTACGAAATCGACCGAACCGACTATGGCGCTGACAGGTGTCACAGGAACCTTATATTACATACTCTCAACGGGTGATATTACCATTTCTGAGCGACGAAAACGAATAGGTTACTCAGGAATTCTGTGGAGAACATTTGTTGCATCTCGTATATAATAGTTCAAGCAAGTGCCATGAAAATTATTTTAAAATCTATGAAATCAACAAAAAATACTTTAAAAATGAGGGGAAGAGGCAAAAACTGACTTATTAGTTCAAAAAGACGAAAAATTTAAAAAAAATGTCTTATAATAATTGGTGATTTCCTTTTGTCATAACATAAAATTAGTATCCATACTCAAAGGCATTGCTCTAAAGTGAAAATAAAATAAATGGCATTCCATTGACATTCGCCCCTAGTCCCAAGTATTTAACTGGCTTGTCGGGAGTGAAGGCGCAGCGGCCACTCGTGTTCTGGGGCGGATCGCCGAGTCGGTGCAGATCGAGGCCAGAGGTCGCGTCGGCCACATCCAGCCGGACCGAGCGACCGGGGCTTTCACTTTAGAAACCTCACCAGCCAGCCAGCCGCTTTTCCGCGCAGACGCGCGTCCCGTTCGCGAGAAATTTCCATCTCCGCCCCCGTTGCTCGCCCCCCCCCCACCGCCCTCCGTCGCCGTCGCCGCCGCCCGATGACGGGGCACTTAATTCCGCGGCCAGATGGCCATTTGCATAACATGTTTATAAGTTGAGATAGCCCTATCAAGATGTCCATCGGCGCGTATGAATGTGGGAACCGTACCTGGCGACCAGCGCCCGTGGCATCCTGTGCGTCGCCCACTGTGTCCTAGCCCTTCAGGCTCCAAGGTTCTGGATTCCTTAGTTTTCGTGCCAAATTGCCCGGTCGCGCACTGGGAGAGGTGGCTCAGGGGAACAACTGATGTCACTGCAGTGCCTCTGACCGGGAGCTCCTAGGGCTCCAGGCCCGACGGTAGCAGGATTTTCGACACCTAGCTAGATAGCTCGGTCGAATGCAGTCGATGTCTGTCGGAGAATACTAGCGGCAGGCTACTCCGATTGGTAGTTCTCCGTGGTTTCTCCGATCAACATCAAGCGAATGCCAGGGCGGTACCATGAGAAACGGGCCATGGACCGCGTGCGATCTTTCCTACCTCTTCCTTGTCCTATCCTCTCTCCTTACACATTCTTACACTGACATATACTACACTACCACTCACGTCGGGAGACCAGTCGGGAGCTTAGAGCTTGTCGCGGCTGGAGCAGTGGCCAGCTGATGGGAGATTCCTGGCTGGGGAAAACCTCGCTAGTCGACGGTATGTCGACGCCGGATCTCACCATCCAGCAGGGGAAGATCACCGCTACCTCCCGAGAAAAACCATGCACTACACATACGAGACTAATGACCATAGCATTTGAACTGCCTGGAATCGCTAATCAATCAGTCAAAATCAAACCTAGTCGCTTAATAATCATCATCATCATCATCATGGTCTAGCTTAGCGACGGTTAATCTCCTAAGGCTTGTATGGATGCCTCCTTCCCTCAGTCATTGTTTTACACTCTTGGGCACTTATTCAGCTTTCCAGCCCTCACGCCGCAGTGGCCCTTGGGTCCGCGGACAGCACCAACTTGGCGCTGCAGGTCAGAGTTAAAATTGGTGCTGAGGCTCAGCCCCAGCTTGCAGGCCCATGGCGACGTTCTAAGGCGCGTCTCCATTAGCGATCTCGCTTGCCCAGTCGCTAAGTTGTCCACTCCAAGAGTTGCTTAACCACCCAGTCAGGTCGTCGAAAAGCGCCATCTCCTCGTATCTCCTCTAAATCTCTCGCCGGAAACTTATCTATCCACATAGCTCGCAGAAGGAGCATTCAGCGACCCGGGAACTAGAACCTAAAATGGTGGAAATTGAAGATTCTCACAAAACGTATCTCGCGGAAATTATATCTTCAGTATGAGCTTAGTATTCGCCATTCAGTACAAGACAACGTATCTATTTTAAGATTACATATTCTTGTAGTTTTCATCTCGTTCAAGATTATAATTTATAGTTTTTTTCGAAAGCAGTCTTTTATAGACAAATTAGGAAATTATTACTGACGGAAACATAAACAGCGACGTTCAAGAAAGACGTGCTTAGACATGTTTTGCCAATTGGTATGATTTTGAAATAGCTTTCAATTAAACATTACAGGGATACGCATATTGCCACGAATTTAATTGTAGCTTCCAACAGAATGCACCTCGTAGGTAGCTTGTTTTTGCTAAAAATAGGCCGTAGAAAGATGCTGTGTCGGCCCGGTGGCCGAAATCGCTAAGACAGTAGTATCGTAGTGATCTCGGACCGAAGGGTCGCGGGTTCGAGTTCCGCCTCGGACATGGTTGTATTTGTGGTCCTTTCACCCCTTATCATCACCATTTCGTTTCATCTTCATAGTTACCATAACGTTAACTTCATTACTGGTCGCTAATGACCTAGATGTTGATGCGACTTTAAATACCTTTCCCCCCCAAAAAAAGATGCTGTGTTACTCAAATGACACCATCTAACAATTTCTTGTCACTTGCAGAACAGGGACGTTGCCAAATTATTTCGAGCCTGAGAAGTTTTACCGCACTTCTACCTCACATTTACACGGCTATTTTCGTGTAAACTAGTGCTAAACATAATACAAGTAAACACCTGGACTTTGTCAGTATCGCGTTGTGCATCTAGCAAACCTTCCGCCTCTTCCCCCTCCTCCACCACCTCGCAGCCATCGCTGAAGGAGCGGCTGAGCGCCGGCGGGGGAGGCCAAGACGCCGCGAGGACCGTGTAATTAAGAGAGCGACATTTAACCCCTCCCCCGCCCCGCGCCGGCCCTATCTCCTCCTCCGCCGCCGTCGCTACCACCGCTACGGCGTAATGTTATCGCGCAACGCAAGGCTGGGGCCGGAAGAGGATTTTTTTACTCGACGACATCCGGTCTCGTTTTGTGCCCCCTTCCGTTCCGCCGTCTGCGCCAATTGCGGCCGAATTAAACACTTTATAAACAGCGCGACCTCGCGCGGGCGGGCGCTAGGGCTTCCGTCGCCGCCCGCGGCCCTCTGCCCGGGCCACGTGGGACGAGCGCCGCTCGGCTAATCTGGGGGCCTGGGCGGACATTAGGCATAAAAAGGTTCAGTGTGCGAAATAACGGGCTTACAACGCAGGGGATTCTCCACTATACACTCGAATTTGATTTTCCCGATCGGAAAATGTATTAATTTGACACTGCCAGCGAGAAAATTAATACAAATTCAGGCCCCTTTTACTCTCTCGCTGCGGAGTAGAGAGAAAGTTTTGTAATGCTGCGCGAAGGAACGGCAAGTTTTCAGCAGAATAGCTCTAATGACAGGGCCCTGTTAACAAAAAAGTGGATAAATCCAGTTTGCAAAATTTAGAAAAGAAAATCTTCTAACACATGGTCTAATCTTCTAATCCATGTTTTGTTGGTCTTAGATGCCAAAAAATCGAATAGCGGCAAAATGTCTTCGTGTTCATCTGCGAACAACTAAACTGTTCGGCCGATTTACCTCAATTGATGTGGCTGTTTTCGCGGCCCCTTGAATTTGAAACCGATGTTTTAATTTTGGTGAGTACTTTACATGAAGCCCCTGAGACATTTTCCAAATTTTCAAAAAGTGGCCCCATTGTTTTTTATTAATTTTTGTTGTTGTATAGTGTGAAGGACATTTAACAGAATGGTGCATGCCTTATGTTCGTTGAAATCTTTTTTTTTAAATTGCAAAACTTCAAAATTTTTTCGCAGTCTTCCTACAACTACAATATTAAAAATAGAGATATTTCCTTAACGAAATCTTTTCTTTAAAGATATATTTTAAAATAAGGCCATCTACAAGTTTTTCAAAATTTGAGTACTTTTCGCGTAATTTTGCATGAAAATAGGGCGAGAAGGTACGTGTTGTTTTAGCATCACTAGTTTTTTTTATACATAACTTTCAAATGTTCAAATCAATGAATCCAAATCAATGAATTTAGACAGTAAAAATTTCTTAAGTGTTCTTAGGATTCATTCAAATTGTGCTGTATAAGTGAAGGTGCTATTAGTATCAATTTACTCCGTCGCCACCCTGCCCCCCCCGTTCCTATCTCTCGTCCTAGATTTTTGTACATTCCAAGGGAGAATATTAACAATTTCTATCCTGGAAATTTATCATGATTAATTATAATACTGGTACCGATACCACAGAGTACTAATAGCGTGAAAAACATTAAATAATAGGCTGTTACAATCATGTTAGAAACGTTAGAAATCCCCTTTGCGATATATAACTACAAAGTCTCATCTTTGACAAAAGTTTGCTTCACCTTTGCAATTAAAAAATACTATATTTGTTCTAAATTGATCAATCAATATTCTTGCTCATTTTAGAACGGTTATTAATGAATTGAATTCTTCCATAATTTAAATGACATTCTCGTGGCTCCTAAACATCTCACTAAATTCCTTTGATGCAATAGATTTTTTCAAAACAGAAAACAAGTTATTTTTACGTTTATTTTAAATTAACAGGTGATTTGTTTCCATGATCAGGAGAAATGTATTGAATTTTGGGAGATTGACGGCGGCTTGATACAATCTGTAATGTGGTGTCCTTGACGCTAAGTTAACTTTGTTCGTTCTTACGTTGCTATCTAGAAACAAATTTCTTTTCTTTATCTCTCGCTTGAAGATTTCACTTCACATTTCTCATCTTTAGCATTACTTCCAGAAAATTAATATTACGTGGTAATTATAATTAAGATCATTGATAAAAAAGACTTGCAAAAAAATTAGCCACATAATTTTTGTCTTCAGAAGTAAACAGATTTTTTGAGAAGCTTCCTATTTATGACAATAACGTTGTGGATTTAATGCGAAATGTGATTCTTGAGAGGGTGACAGAACTATTTCCTTACCGGATGTATCAGAATTTTTTTACGTCTTGATAGCTGAGATTTGATACTTATTCGGGAGAGATAGTTAGAAACTAGTCAATTACTCAGAATAATTGTAAAATTATTCCAAATGTAAATGTTTTATTAAATTATTGAATGGATAAAGATACATGTGCGTATTGCTTGACATTATTTAATCATTATTTTTACGGAATTTAATGTACGGAGAAGAATCTTGCGTGATAAAATGTAATCATTGTGTACACGGAACTTAGTGTACACTCGTTTCGATCTCAAGAGGATTTCGGAGGTGTTTAGTGAGCTGATAACGCGATGAGATTTACGAGGTTCCAAATAAAAAACAGTTTTCCGCGTTTCATCGGGCTTGATAATTGAGCAATCAATCCTGGAGTGGAAGATGATAAATGCATGATACGTCCAATAAATATCTCCTCCTCTTGAATCGTAGAGGAATACGTGAAAGTATATTCTTGAATTAGAACCAGTTTCAAAAGTTATCCGAGTCCCCTTGTATCCTTCGTATAAAACACACTACGAGTATATTGTTATCAATGAAATATCGGTGAATTGAGTTTTATCCACATTTTAAAGCATTTTAAAGCATTTTGGTCATTTATTTTTACTTTCTCGTTTTACTACTTAAGAAGAGAAAGTATTGCGCTGAAAATAGTTTTATAATCGAAAAAATCTTATTGCAACGCTCTGGTAAGAAAACGTGGATAGGTCTGCCAATATGTAACAAATTACAGCCTGTAACACGTTGTGAAGTCAGTAAACATGTTTTGTGGGTCTTTGATATCAAAATATCGATTAACAGGAAAACATTTGTTTGTAGTCAACGCTAGCAGCTAAACCGTTCAGGCGATTTTCTCCAAAATTAATATAATTAATATTAATATAATATACTAATCTAAACCAACCCAAAGCCCTGCGAGTTTTAAACGGGTATTTTGATTTTAGGGCGCACTTTACAAGAAGCCTCAAAAACATTTTTAAATTTTTCTCAAAAATGGCTTCAAAATTTGGATTAAACTTTGTCCTCGGATAGAGTAAAGTACGCCTTAAAAATTTTCGTAGGTTTCACTTTCATTGAAATCCCTAACTTTTCGAAAATTTGAAAAGGTCAATTTTTTCTGCGTTATCCTACAACTTCAACTGTGAAGATGGAGATTTTTTAAAATAAAATCTGTTGCTCAAAGACAAATCTAAATAAGGTCATGTACAATTTTTCGAAAATGAGTAATTTTCGAGTAATTTTGCGTGAAATTGGCATTATTAAACAATTCTTTTTTCAAAAACAGCTCCAATTTTTTCCTTTATTTGTTTCTATGAATATATCAAAGGACATTTAAAAAAGACGCTAGTCTGATTTTTGTTTAAAGTTCCGAATTTTCATAAAATTGCAAAAATTTGAAATAATCCGAGAAATTGTGGTGGTGTAACACTACTAGTTATGATTGGTATCCATGCACGTCTTAGTTGTGATACTATTATTACTGGTTTGCTTCCGAAACCATTTATTTTTGGCCTTTGAAATAGTGTAACATATAGCGAATTTGACAGTAGTGCTGTAATGAAACTTCTTTGAGTCGGCCTGGATAGCTGAGATTGCAAAGACTGAAGAGCCACAGTTGCCTTGGCTGAAGGTTCGCAAGTTCGAATCCCGCCCCGGGCATGGATGTTTTTAGTACCCCCAATATTACCCCAAAGTTAAAAGTTGCAGTGTTCGCTAAATAACCGAGCAGTTGAAAAGCGACATTAAATTTCGAAAAAAGAAACTTCTTTACGAGCATGCAAATGAAAGTTCTTATCATACATTATCGCATGTCGTAGGCATCATAAATGTAGGCTAAGTTGGGTCAGAAGTAGTCTGCTGAAAAGGTAAACATGAAAGAGTTCTAGATGTTACGCTGCAATTAAATCTTTTAATAAGCCCTTAGATAAGGTTGTGTAATCATAAATATAATGCATATTAATGCAAAGGCAACCAAACAAGCTCGGACTACAGGACCCGGGATATTTTACTGACAGGGTTTCCACGTCTTTTGTTTAACCGTACCTCAATGGCGTCCTCAAACGTCCATTTTTTCTGTTTTGTTTCACTGCGTCTCGTGTTCCCAGATGTCTGACTGTGGCCCTCCCTTTCCCTGCCGCGACCAATCTGTTGCTCGCCGGACTGGGATGCGTGTCTACCCTCTCTGCCGAGTTACGTTGGGAGACTATAAGAGCACTGGTAACCACGAACGAACACCGAATTCGACGAAATTGAGAGCCAGCAGATTTCGTTCGTGACAGTTCTTCCGCCAAGTTGTGCCACAGAAGCTCGTGTTTGACCGGACGAACAGAAAAGGCACAAGTGTGTTGTAACCCGAGTGTTGACCTCTTAAGAAGTAAAAGCTGAGAATAGAGCAGGAAAAGGAAAGAAGTTGTAGTTATTAATTAGTTATAGTCATTAATTATTTCGAATGTCCTCAACGACGGAGGACTGTTAATTCCTTAAAGAGTAGCTTTTCGATCGTCAGGTTGAATTTAGTCAATATCATAGGACATTTTTACTAAAAATTCTTAACGGACGCCGGCCGTTAAGAGTGGCTTCGATTGGTGCGTTAAGTCGAAAATAACAGCATAGTATAACGAAAAACAATTTGTTAGGTTAGTAGTGTACTAATCGCGCACTTTTTCTTGATACTCCACAGCGGGGGGTGCGGGGAGAGGCGGGTTCTGTCTACGTCACGGCAGTGCAGGGATGTCAACTTTATTGACAGAAAACTCGACTAATAACTCGTCTTGGACTAGATAGCTATGAGAAACCACGGAAGATGTTTTTAAATTCTGAAGAAATAATTAATAGTTACAGAAAAAACTGAGTAACCAGAAGGAACATGGTACGCACAGGTCGATAGAAAGAGAGACCGAAAACTAGGAAGTCCGCATTGGAAAGGAAGAAGGTGGACAGCACTGCAAACTGAGCCGTGACGTTCCGAGTAGAGCTCATATTTTCTACCGGGCCGTGCTGTGCCGGGCTGAGCGGGGACTAGGGTGCTCGAGGATCAAGAAAAATTGCAAGCATAGTACTAGGAGCTATTATTATTATTATTATTATTATTATTATTATTATTATTATTATTATTATTATTATTATTATTATTATTATTGTTTATTAATTTGTTCTCACTACAGGGAGACTGCGAGCGGCAGTGAAGCTGGTGAGTGGGTGATGGCACCTGGGCTTTCACCTCTATCCACCACCCATCCACCTTACAATCGTAATAAGTTAGGTCGACGGAATGTGTCGACAAAGCCTTGGCCTGGTTGATAGCAGAGCTGCAACGCAGGTCCACTAAAGGGGTTGGGCGGCTCGGAAGCTCGTTCTAGTCGATGGGCGATGGGGCGTAGGACTTAGAGGGCGTGGTTGCAGAGCGCCGGTGGAGCAGGTGGCTGCCGCCAGGGGGCTCTGCTGCTCCTGTCAACTTGCGCGAATCCCTGCGCTAAGCTGTGGCTTCCTGCCTCCCCGTCCCACCGCTGTCTCGCTCACACAGCCCTTAAGATCCTCGCGGCTTCAACTTGAGGGCGGTCGGCCAAGTCCTTGTCACTGGCTCGGCACAGCTCGCGCCTGACTGCGTGGATTGTCGCAGCTACACAGCCCAGAAAGGAAACCAAAAGGTTTCGCAACCCTTGCTTTTAGCTTTTCCTTATATTATCACGTTCTCTTCTTATGTCTCATATCCTTTAGATAACAGGGAAAATCATGTGATCCGTACCAAATGTCAACATTTACGGTCTTTACATCGCGCTCGAGCTACTTGCCCGTCTGGAAAGCCCGGTGCGCCTGCGGCAATGGCAACTTCCCCTGGCTCCAAATCCATGAAGGAGTGTACACGCGCAATGTGTAGCAGGAAAGCTATACTCCGATTTAAACTTAGAGGCTCTTCAAGGTTACGAGCCAGACTGAAAGGGAGACACCGTCATCCAATCGGGAGCTTCGTTACGTCTTAAATTGTTGATATTGGCGTTCTCGATTGTTTGACAACGTCCTACTCTCCTTCAAGCTTATGACCTTAAAGTGCCATTATGTTTAAATCGGGAAGCGCGCTCGAAATATTGCGAAGAACGGTTCGTTTTATACGAATATGAGTTTGCCCGATGTTGTCTATGGAACAAACGAAATTCTAATTATATTTACATATTCACAACGTATTATTTTATTTCATGTTTATTTTATTTTGGAAATCTGCTTTTCATAAACATTTTGGAATGAATATGTTTGAATATTGTCAAATCTTTGTTTTCGTTTTGTGTTGTTTTATTAAATAATTCTGTTATTTGCTGTATATTGCAATAATGTGGAATACATCCTTTCTTATAAATCTTTCTTACGCCCAAATAGCTCTTATAACTAATTTTAACTAACTCTTAGTATTTGCATGTTAAACCTAACCTGAACGTAAGAAGTTAATTGAATTATTGCACTCTTAAGTAAACGTGATTACAAAATCAGGATTGTTTTTAAATTTCAAAAGGGTTAGTTTTATTTTCAATTGACAAATTGAAATACATCAATCGTTTCTTTTATGAGTCATTTCTTCCTTTTGTAGTAAAAGAAGTGGAAATTAGTATTGCTTTGTGTGCAGTAACTGTCAACTGACTTTTCTGAAGGCATCTCCAAAAGATTGTCATGGGCCAAGTACCTCGAGTTATACACCTCCACCCCGGAGCATTTTAAAATCTGTACTTTCGGGCCACGCGCCACTTCTCTGGTCGAAGTGCCCGCGAACACTATAATAATAATAATAATAATAATAATAATAATAATAATAATAATAATAATAATAATAATAATAATAATAATAATGATGATGATAATAATGATAATAATGATAATAATGATAATAATGATAATAATGATAATAATGATAATAATGATAATAATGATAATAATGATAATAATGATAATAATGATAATAATTGGTTGTTGTTATTGATATATTTACTGTTTTCTCTCTTATTTGACTCGATTTTGGAAATATTAGAGCACTGATACTGCAATTTCTGGACATTTAAGAGTAGTTAAAACAACACATCTCGCTTAGTATTTTAAAATTGTTTAATTAAACTTATTCATCAATTTAAATACATTCCCTGAGACGAAAGTCTTGGAATTATTACTATATTAATTATATGATGTCAGACTTCTAGATCGTGAGTAAATAAGCGGGTAATATTTCATTAACTGCTGAACTGAAAGTGAGTCAGATTTCTCACGGCACATCGACCTGAACTGTCCGTCTTCGACTCTCCACGATGCGTATCGACTGTCGACTCTGCGATAGCGCCGTTACTCGCCCTCCGGCGCCTGGCCCGGAAATTCCTTGTGTGACGCAGGCGGGGCCGGAGCGTGAGGCGAACAGTTCGAACACAAAGTGATTCCCCACAGGCAGCACGCCGTTTCGACTGACGTCTCGCTTTCGGTAAGGAAACTGTTTAGGTTGGGGTTTCTGTTTGATGCCTTGAATTCCGCACGTCAGTGATTTTGTGACTTCTGTGAAGTATGATTTCGTAGCTTGACACCTCTGATTTGTGGTGTTCGTGGTTTCCCTGATTGGAGAGCATCCTGTAAATCGGACACTGGACTTTCCGACTTCTTTTCTCAACTCAGCTTCCATTCTCATCATTAGGGCAGATCGCTTATCCTCACGAATGAGTGTTTCGTGTTTCAGGCTGTGTCAACTGCTACGGTCATTAGTCCCGTTAGAGAAGATAGTTTTATTCCGAGAAGAGCCGGGGGTCCTTTCCCGCTGGACGGTGAGATCCGAGGCCGACCTATACATCCGTTTTCGGGGAATGTCACCTCCCTGATGTCTCCCCCCACTCCCACCCACACGCCTGCCCGCCCGCTCACCCACCCACCAATGCACTGCCCCAGCTGGGACAAGCTCTAAACTACCGACCTGTCTCCGACTTGCGGTTGTATAGTGTTCATAAGTGTATGTGTAAGGGAAGAGGATAGGACAAGGAAGAAGAAGGAAAGATCGCTCGGGGTCCATGGCCCGTTCGTTAACTCAAAGCTCCACCATTCACCTGGTATTGCCGAGAGAAACTACGGAAAACTACCGATCTGAGATCCCCGTAGTTGAGCAAAATCTCCGCCATGCATCGGAGATCCAGCTGATCGTAACACCCCGAGACACTTGTACGTGTCTCATGACTTACCGAAAAATCAAGGAGGTAAATAGGGAGAGGATTTTTACGCCCTAAAAATCTTGAAATATGTTTTCAAATATATGCATTTATAACCTAAAAATCTGAAATATGCACTGTAGTATGCAATTAACAATATTAAATTTCCTGTATAAACCTTTTTGGTTATATATATATATATATATATATATATATATATATATATATATATATAACCGAATAGCATAATTCCAACGTATTTTCGTCTTAAAATTTCTCTTTATTTTGCATAATTTCAGTGCTGCATTGCAGTACGTTACAAATACCATATGCATATTGTCAAACGTGAGAGCCAGGGGATTTTCTGCCCACGGGGTCTTGATCATTGGAAAGCACTTTTTTGTATTTTGCCTGCGATGGGACAAGCTATTTTTATCAATGAACGCTCACAAATAAATAGATTCTATGAAAAGGTGAAACGTTTTAGAGAGAAGTCTATTTTAACGAAATACGCCAAAAATGCTCTGTATACACGAATATGCACGTATAGGAAAAATTCGGCCAAATATGTACAATCATAGTAGTTCACACATCATTCAATTCTAACAGAAAATATGCAGAAAATTCACTTATTTATGCCCTAAAGCAATAGGCAAAAACACACAAAATCATACAAATTCTCTCACTAGTGATGAAAAAAAGATACCACACTTTTACTTGAATCACATGATTTTCCTAACTTTGAAATGTGTGTGCCAGGGCATTTTTCATCTCATAGCTTAGCCACTCGCGCTCTGCCTGGAGGAGGTTGCTGACGGCAACTCCGCAGCTTCTCGCGCAGATAGAGTCGTCAGCGCTGGCACCGCGCAGTGGGCCAGGTCGCGCGCATGCGCACAGCCCACATCAGCCTCACCGAGGCGCTTGATTGAACTTCCATGGACTTAAAGTGCTAACGGTTTTTGTTTAGAAAGACCTTTGAGCTTTCTCATCTATCAAATGTCATTTTTTAATGAGAGGATATAGATCCTAGATGTGTCATTAACCACTTGCCCTTGTTCCTCGGTTTTGTGGCATGGGCCCTAAATAATAATAATAATAATAATAATAATAATAATAATAATAATAATAATAATAATAAAATAATAATGTATTTAAATTAACAGGGTGAAAGATTATCTGTTATTTATTTTTCCGTTACTTCCTTTTGTTGTGCGAATTGCAATCGACCTGTCGAAACCATTCATCCTTTCGTCACTGGAAGAGAAATTTTTTTGTGCGAAAATTGATGAGATTTTTTTTTTAATTTTAAGGGCCGTGAGTGTATATAATCATTAAAAGCAAATCATGATCAAATTATTTTTGTAATATCAACTTAAAATTAATCTGGTGACATTATTATTAGCAGCTCTTCGGGTTTCAAAAGTTTCATAATTCTGATGAAGATATGTAGAATGCACAGTGTCCAAAGTCGTTCGTGATTTGTGTACACCTTTGCAATTCGAAATAACTTTCTTTCTCTTCACAAAATATTTGTTAATCGATGAAGCTCTTTATGTTAGTTTTAAGGTGTACGTTCAATCAAACTGACTGTAGCAAAAGGGCAACAGAATTCTAACTGTAAGCTGCCTGATGGACATGAACAGCCCCATGGTTTGAATTGGATCTGGAACTTCCGTTCATACCCTATCATCAAAGCATACTTAACCTATGTATATTTTTCGTCATCTGGATATTAACGTACATGAGAAATCTGATCATAAGTCCTCCTTTGTTCTTAGTTACAAAAAGCAACAAAAGAAACAACGTTCATTTGCAAGAAATGAATGAGTTCTTCGCTTGAACTAAGAATGAGCTACTCCCGCCCAGTTCCACCTTGCCCTGGCTCTCCCCCTCATCCCGTCAACCTCACGAGCGGGGTCGCTCGGGCAAAACAAAGCGCCGCCCTCCCTCCTTCGTCATCGCTACGGAGAGGATTATTATGCCCAAAAATCCTTGAAATATGTTTTAAAAAATATGCATTTATCACTTAAAAATTCACAAATATGCGCTTTAATATGCTATTAAAATTAACAATTTTTCATTTCCTGCATAAACCTCTCTTGATCAAATTCAGGAGAAGTGTGCTGGGCATGAGAAAAAATAGTTTTGTGCAAACAGAATACAATCTATCATACTTCGTGGGAGAAATAATAAGTAAATATTCACATTAGTGAAGTACAGTGTATGTGTTGTTGCATTTTTTGTGTCTGTTTTAAAAAAAGATATGATATCAAGAAGTTTCGTACATTTGCACAAGTATTTTTTCATTAATATACAAAGAGAAAAAACGCAAATTGTGACAAACTCTTTTGTAATCGATGAACGCTCTCAAATAAGTATGATCGTATGTAAAGATGGAAATTTTAGAGATAAGTCACTATTTTAACGAAATATGCAAAACCGGACCTATAATTACGCGAATAGGCAGCAACAGGCCAAATATGCACTAACATAATAATCTACGTAGCATACAATTCTAACCAAATATCAAGAAATTTAACTTAGCTATGTCGTGAAGCAACGAACAAAAATATGCAAAATCATATACATTCGCTCCCTAGTCATTACTGAGAAAACTAGTGGTGCAAAAACAGCACGTAATTCCTCTCCCATATTTTCACGCAAAATTACGTGAAATGTATTCTAATTTTCGAAAAATTGTACATGAGCTTATTTCAAAATCTGTCCATAAGGAACATATTTCATTAAGGGAAAAATCTGCACCTTTAATATTTTATTTGTAGGAAGACTCCGAACAAATTTTGAACTTTTGCAATTTTCGAAAAATCGGTGTTTTTTAACGAACATGAGACCTGCGCCATTCTCTTAAAAGTTCTTCTCACTATCCAACAACAAGATTTAACCAAAAACGATGGAGACATTCTTTTTAAATTTTGAAACTGTTTCAGGGCCTTTATGTAAAGTACCCCCAAAATTAAAATATCGGTTTCAAATTCAAGAGGCCACGACAACAACCGTATCGATTGGGGAATATCAATTTTGGAGAAAATCGACGAACTGCTTAGCCGCTAGCATTGTTCAATGAAAAGGCAGACAGGCAGAGAGACAGGCAGAGAGACAGGCAGAGAGACAGGCAGAGAGACAGGCAGAGAGACAGGCAGAGAGACAGGCAGAGAGACAGGCAGAGAGACAGGCAGAGAGACAGGCAGAGAGACAGGCAGAGAGACAGGCAGAGAGACAGGCAGAGAGACAGAGTTGTGCCGTCATTCGATTTTTCGATATCAAGGACCATCAAAACATGGATTCTGGCTACAACACGTGATTGAGAATTTTTTCCTCAAATTTAGTAACTGGATTTATCGACTTTTTCTTTACCAGGGCCCTGTAAGAATAGTTTTTCATACGAAAATCGACCGGTTTTTTTGCGCCCCACTACACAAATTTCTCTGCACTTCATAGTGAGAAAGTTAAAGGAAGAGAGGAAAGGCAAAAAGGAATGAGCGTTGGAAGTAAAAATGTCAATAGTAGGGAACGGTGCACGGGTTCGGCGACAGCGCGTGTCGCCTGCGCAGAGGTTTTGGCCGTGGCGCTCTCGTTCCGTGGCCGACCACCGCGTTCGCCCCGACGGCGCTGCGACGCGTCTCGCGGCCCCGACCCGGCCGGGCGGCGGCGGCGGCGGCGGCGGGCGCCAGATAACATCAGCGCCGCGCGGCGATACCATCTCGCTCCCTCCGCCGCCGCCGCCACCGCCGCCCCCCGGCGGGCTCACGTGCCCGGATCTGTGCGCCGCGCCGCGCCGAGCAGTACAGTCCCTGGACGAGCTGCGACGGCGCGGCGGAGAGCGGCCGTGCACGCCGCGTGCTGAGAGAGGTCTCCTCGCGGGAAGACGGGATGGGGCCGAGCAGGCAGGCGGACGACGGTAAGCGTTTGCCTCCTAGGCCTCCCTGCTTGCTCTCTGCTCTCTTGGGCTCCTTGACGTGTCTTATCTATTCTCCATATATCTATTATTATTATTATTATTATTATTATTATTATTATTATTATTATTATTATTATTATTACTATTATTGCCATTACTATTATTATTAATATTATTATTAGATTCACCTCATGTAGTTGATGTAGTTTGTAGTTTTCGATGTTATATTTTTTCCTATGAAAATTAATTTCGGTATAATTTTCCATTTCGAAATTACCAATAAATTCCATTATCGATACAGGTTACACTTGAACCACACAAACTATGCCACAGCGTTGTATCCACTCTGTCAATACTCTTTTCGTACATTTCCGAAGGCAATAACTTCAGTGTTCTAGTGAACGCCTGGCGTCACAGTGCTGCAAATGTGGCGCGGAAGAAAACTTGCAATTCCTTACGAAACTGTACTTTTAATTTAGATTCCGTAGATACGGGAGCAGGTCGAAATCGCTGCGGTGGTCGTAAGTAACTGGTCATGGAACGACTGGGGCGAGGAACCGGCGGGCGTTTCCACGGAGGCGCGTGGGAAGGCGGCCGGCGGCGTGCGAGTCTCGGGCGAGCGTCGCGACGCCTGCGGGGCGCCGCCCTCGGGCCCTCGACGCCTCGGGGCGCTCTGCGTCGCCCCGCGCCGCGCCGCGCCGCGCCGCCGCGGTGTTAACTGCAGCCGGCGGCGCTGGGCGGCGCTGCGAGCGCTGGGCGCGGGGGCGCCGGGGGCGGCGGCGCGAGATAGCATCGACGGCGGCGGCGGCGGCGGCGTCGCGCGGGGTGCGGCGCGGGGCCCACGCACGCTGAGACGCGCGGGGGGAGGGGGGCGGTGCGGTGCCAGGGACCGGTGGCCCGGCCGGCTCGGCCCTGCCCCGCCCCGCCCCGCCCCGCCCCGCTCCACCCGCCCGCCGCGGAGGGGAGATAGTATCTAATGAATATCCCAAGCTAGTTACTCCGATAGCATCGCCAAATATCCTGACTGGTGCCCTCGGCCGATAAGCGGCGAGCGGGGCACGGCGGGCGCGGGGGGGGGGCGGGGGGCGGGGCGGGGGGCGGGGCGGGGCGAGAGGCGGAGCGAGGGAGAGAGAGCGCGAGCCGCGCCGTCGCCTTAGCAACATGGGCCCCCTATCTCCGCCATCTCTCCCCGGCTTATCTTTTCGTTTATCGGACTTCCATTAATGGCACGTTGTTTTATGGGTTTGACAGTTCGTTTCATAAATTGTTGCAGCAGGCGCGCGCGTCGCTGTAGGTCAGCCGGCGTCTCCGAGTGCCGTCTGCTTGGAGGCGGCTGTACCTCTTCGGCCCTGACTCATCCGGCCGAGTCCTCGGATCGATCCTCGCTGCGTTGGGTCTTTCGCGGGGATGGGGCGGTACCATGTGTACAGCGGACAACCTGTTCTCGGTAACGAGTTCTTTACAGCGGGTTTCTTCATGTCTTGCTTCTCCGCTGGTGCGTTTTTCACGGCGTCGCCACGTTCACACGACGCACTATTGCTGTACGTAGCAGGTTTTCGATCACCCCAGCTTTCTCAGCGTTGTCAGTTCTGTTCGATTGCCTTGCCACATCATTTACGTCGTTGCTTTGGCAAGTGGGGTCCTTGTTGTGTCGATGTACTTTGTCGATTTTTGTCTTGTAAAAATTGGAGTCATTGAGGTTTCACTGTATGGTTCCCTAATATCCGTTGGTGTTTATTTCGTATGTCTAATTGTTGTAGGTAGCACATCAGAAATATATTAATGTAATTATTATTATTGTGTTTGCTAGTACTTAAAAGATACAGACCCTATGAAAATTTCGTATTGTAGTATGGATCTTATCAATCCCACTTTTATCAGCTATCTTCTTTGTGTGTGTGTGTGTCTGCGGCACAGCAAATAACACAAAATTTTACTTCGTTAAAGCATCTAGCGCGCGCGCCGATGAGAAATACCGATGATCACGCTAGCCCCGGGGGCGCTTATAAAACCGACATCCCTCCATTGGCGCTGGGGGGGGAGGGGGCGTTGCCCAATCGCAGGGCGATCGCGTCACGAAGGCCGGCGGGCGGGCGGGTGGCCGCGCGCCGCTAGACCCGCGCTTCCGGCTGCCGCGGACGTCATCGCCGCCATTAGCCGCTGTCCGAAGCCGCTCTTACACTTAGATGGACGGCTGCGATTGAAACCGATCTGGCGGCGATCAACACAATCATTAGGGATGGTTGTTTGATTAGGATGTTGCGCTTCAGGGATGGACTCTGCACTTCAAACGAGTTTCGAATGAAAAGCGCTCTAATACTTCATGCTAATGCTCGAAATGAACGTATGTGGGACCGGGAGCGGTAGCTCAGTGCATTGCAGCCCAGGACATTGCAGCGTCTCTGACCGGGAGGTCCTAGGTTCGAGTCCTGACGGCGGCAGGATTTTCGACACTAGCTTTTCAGCTAGGTCGAATTCCGACGCTGTCTGGAGGAGAATTCTAGCGGCCGGCTGCTCTGATCGGTAGTTTTCCGTGGTTTCTCCGATCAACACCAGACGAATGCCGGAGTAGTATCCTACCAAAACGGGCCGCGGACCACGCGCGATCTTTTCTTCCTCTTCCTTGTCCTATCCTCTCCCGTTACACACACACTTACACTAACAGGCACTACACTACCACATATTCCGGGAGACCGGTCGGGAGCTTAGAGCTTGTCCCGGCTGGGGCGGTGTCCCTTTGGTGGGAGAGAGCTGGTTAGGGGGAAACCTCGCTAGCCGACGGTAGGTCGGCGCCGGATCTCGCCATCCAACGGGGGAAGATCTCCGCCAGCTCCCGAGAAAAAACATGCACTACACTAACGGGACTAATGACCAAAGCAGTTGACGTACCCGGAAACACGAAAAAATCAATCAATCAATCAATCAAACGCATGTGGGTGTTGTGATCAATGATGATTAGTAAACGTGTGTGTTGCACGTCTGTTTATCTTCCCAACGTCAGACCTGGTCCAAGCAATTAATGTATCTACGAAACGTTTCCAATGAACCAGCACCAACGATATTGCACAGTGTCGTCAAAAATCGAATATTTGGTGGTTTTGTGGAATCCCTATGCTACTGTTCACACGCCCAATTTATTGGCTGTTTTATTTAGAAACGTCAGGTCAACAGGAAAGATCACGTACATTTATGCTTTTGTGTGGTACGATCGTATTTACTTCCTAGACGCTTTCGCAAAACGTCTTTTGTAATAACTTGTTCGTCAAGCCGTTCCGCTCAAGGCAATAGCAAATGAATTGTGGCGAGCGGCTTCCTCATCTGACGCCATCTGCGCTCTTCATCACCCATTGAATGAAGGACGCGAGGTCGCGCAGATCTCTGCTGAGTGATTTGCTTCTGTCGATGAGTTTGTTTACAGGAGTTCGCGTGCATTTGTGTAAATGAATAACTCCTCCGAGAGTTAAGGGTTAATCTCTGCTGTGGAACTCAGGCTTGCGAATTTTTGCATTGGCAACTGCGCGCGATAAGAACTAGTATTCATCAGTCTAAAGCTTTCCGCATTAAGTTCCTGGAAATTTCGCTAACTACACTGATTGATGATCTTAATTGATGGCTATTCCTTTCGTGGAGAATTGAGAAAGTTCTGAAAAGGCGCTTTTTGAAATCATATTTCCTCCGTTGATGTGAAATTGAGCCATTAACTACTGCGATTCATCCCTTTTCAACAAATGATAACCTGCGTGTTACGTTATTTACAGATTCACAGTTGCCTTCTTCTTAACATGGATATTTTTCTTCATTCTGAGAATGCCTAAGATCATTACTATTCGATAATTTAACGTACGCTAAAACTAGTGATCCTGATTTTCGTCAAATTTCCTTCACAACAAACCTTTTCTAAATGAGCAAGTATATGAAATTTTCTGTTTTATGATATTTTTTTATGTTTGCCGTTCTCTACTCCTCAATTCTTCTCTTATATCTGCATAACAAATTAAATATTTTCTACAATACGTTTCATATGGATTTATTATTGATCATTATTTTCCATTAAATGTTCGTGTCGATCATTGAATACCAGAGAACCGAAATACAGGTATTCGTCTCAATTTCGTCAATCTTCCATGAAATAGGTAGTACCTATCAACCCACTTTCAGAATTACATCAATTTTTTACTGCAATTGCTGGAATCCACTGGCAGTTACCAGCGGCAACAGCGTCCTATTGAATGAAACGCGTGCTGAGTGCACTCAGCCATCCCAGGCAGCTCGCCGCATCAATATCTGAGAATTTGTCTCGCCAAATCCCGGCAGCGGACGCGCGCCCGCTCGTAGCAATAGCGCTGCTCCAACCGTCATTGAGGCGCGTGTACGGCGGTAGGGGGAGGGGAGGGGGGAATCGGCGCGATTGGGGGCGGAGGCCGCGGGCGGCGCTCGCGCGCGGGGGCGGGGAGGCGGCGGTGTTGGCGGCGGCGGCTGCGCGCGGCCAGATAACCCGCGGGCGGGCGCCCGGCGAAGGGGGCGGGGCGGGGAGGAAGTTTGTCGCCCGGCGCACCTCGCCCCGCCCCCTTCTCGATCGCCTGCCACCCGAATGGGGACACCGCATCACGCCCCAGCTCGTCTTGCGCCGGCCTCATTCTGATACATCAACACGACACTGCTGCTGCCATCTCAGGATACTACCCGTGGCATGTCACACCGTTGCAATCGTGTCTCATCATTCCCATCTTGTGGTGCTGGTCAGACATATCCAGAACTATCAGACCACGGCACTTATGACCCTCAATGGCACATTATCATTCAACCTAAGCAGTCCTACTTTGTCTATAACATATCGTTGCATTTGGGCTGTATTCTATCAATACTGTTCACATCATTTCAGTCATCCTTCCTAGCACCTACTCTCACAGCACCCTTCCATTCACGCCACTCTTCTCCGCCCTGCTCTTCAAGCTAGTCCCCGACGGCCTGCGAATTCGTACCCACAAACTCCAACGCCCAGACCCACCCTGCCTCCTCCCCTCACAAATCCCAAATCCCCGGTCCCACCCCGCCCCCAAGCCACGAATCCCACCCCCGCCCCGGTCGCCGCCCCCGCGAGAAAAACCGATGACGGAGCGGCGTCTATCGGCGGGCGCGCGCCCGCTCTGTTCCCACAATTACTGGCGGGCGGCGCTGAGTTATCGCCCCCGCGCCGTGCCTGGCTCGGGCACACACGAGCACACACGCCCCCGCCCCCGCCCCGCCCCCGCTCCCGGCCGCCCGCGCGAAACGGCCCGCGCCGCGCCCTCGACTAAATTGCGCGGCTAAACATAGCGGCGGCGCCTTCGCCGGTCGACGAGCGCTGATTTATCTGTCTCTCGCCGCAGCGCGGTTTATTTAGGCCTCGCGCGCTTATCACTCGCGCCGTCTTGCCCCCGCACGCGCGCGCCCCGCCCGTGCATCGCTTGCGCGGTTTTCCGCAACGCCCAACCTTGCGCCCATGTCCCGGCCTTGCGCCTGCAGGCTTTCACAGTTTTTTCCTTAACTCTCAGTCCTGCATAGCTTCCACATTTCTTCTTTTAGTCCCAGCTCTACCCCGTGTTGCTTCCAGGTTTTTCCTCAACTCCCAACCTTGCGCCCATGTGCCCTCGTTGTGCCTTCAGGCTTTCATATTTTGCCTTAACGCTCAATACTGCACCATGTCCCTTCTCATTCTTGCATAGCTTCCACATTTCTTCCTTTAATTCCAGCTCTGCCCCGTGTTGCTTCCACGTTTTTTCTCAACTCCCAACCTTGCATCCATGTCCCCTCCTTGCGCCTCCAGGTTGTCACATTTTACCTTAACACTCAGTGCTGCACCATGTCCCTTCTCATTCCTGCATAGCTTCCATGTTTCTTCTTTTACTCCCAGCTCTATCCCCACGTCCCCGCCTCAACCCTGTGTTCCTTCCACGATTTTTCTTAACTCCCAGTCCTGCATCCACAACCCTCATCAAGTTCTCATATAATCCCTCTATTGCTTTCTCCTGCTCTCTTATCTCGGTACTCTGTACTCACATTTCTTACCATACCCTCTCCTCGTCCCTCCATTACGTTCACCTCCTCCCACCATTGATTTCACCTCCACTCTTAATTCCCTGCCCTCCACTTTCGTCCCCCAGCAAAGCCCTCCTCATCTTTCCATTCCTTTGACCCCTCCCTAAGCTCCCAACCCTGCTGCCGCGTTTCTCACAAAGCCCTCTCCTCATTACCTTCTGTTACCCACTTCATGTCCACACTCTTACAGCCATTCCTCGCGCTCTGAACCCTCCCACACCCCTAAGTCAATTACAATCAACTCTGTCCTGCTGTCACCAAGTGGAAGATCCGCAATTTATTATTTAGGTTCTGCACAAAATCCTCGCAATATTATTGCTGATGTTGTTTCATATTTCTTTATATTTACCCTAAATACCTTTTGTGATTGCCGCCATCTTAACTCGCAAGCCCACTTTCCTCCTCTCACTCTCGCAACGTTGCCAGATTACGCTCCTTAGTATTCGCTTCGTGTTTAATAAAGTAAGTAATGACTAATAAGAAATGGATCTAGCATAACTGTTTTGGGAAGTATATAATATCGTTTCATCACATCTTCTGGTCTATTAGTTTCAGTAAGCTACATCTTTGTGTGGGTTTGGGAAAATACCTGCCTATATTGCGGATCGTTAAATGTGTACGGTTTCTGAACCTAATTGCTGAAACAAGAACTACCCCTCAAAATGATTTTGAGTATTTAAAATCAAAGGCAACTTAGTGAATGTATTTCTAAGTTGAGTGCGAATAATTCACAAATTGTTCTAGTGGAGAAAGAATCAAACAAGATATTTCGTACCAAAAGGCATTTTCTTCGCGTATCTACAGTTACAATTTTGTCACAGAGAACGTGTATTATGTAGCAATTATGAATTATACAATTGCAGCTGTCATATTTTTAATAACGCAAAAAGGACACCAAATTAACCAGAGACAAAAATATACAAATCACTGAGAAAATAATATTGCCGAAAGTAACGGAGTCCTCTGAAAAGAGGCCATTAAACGTTTTTAAGTAGGGTTATTTAACCATCTTAGCAGCAGCAGAAGCAGCACGAGTGCCAAGCGCTGTAGTTTGGTGATCATGAGTTCGATCCCAGCCTGGGGCAGAGGGAGACTTCGTGTGTTGAACGTCGAGCTCCAACACCTGCCGAGATCGACTGCTCAGGCGCGTGGTATCATGAGCACTCCCAGGTGAATGTGGGAGGAGTGCCGCAGGCAGAAGAGAGTGTTCTGCCACCCCGAGGGCGTGCCTGCAAACTCCTTCAGGGAAGCGATGCAGCAGAAAGTGAAATAGTTTCTGCTGCATAACTGTTTCTATTCAATCAGAGACTATACTGAGCATCACAAGGAAAGTAATATTAATTTTAACAGTGATATTTAATGTATTATTTACCATTGGACTGTATAATTCTAAACAATATGTAACAAGTATTGTATCGCAGCTTCTGGGTCAATGACCCCCATCTCGATGAGGTTTTTCGTCCAGTTTCCCTGATCCATTGAGCAAATGCTGAGATGGCCCCTTGTTTTGCTTCTGGACATAAATGTAACTTCATTATTTGTGCACGTCTTCTAGAATTCAGTGGGAAATATAGTTATTCAAATTATCGTGTCCATGTTGTCGCGGCTGAAAGTATTATTCCGGAGGACAACATGGATAAGAGCCCAAAATTTATTGCTTATTTGTCCTTGAAAATAATTTTTATTACATGGGAGCTTGCTTTTTTCTCTTCATTCATTCAAAATTCAAGTAGTATATGTATTAGTGTAGGGATCACAGAATTTTGAAAATGTGCACACAAGTCACTTCTCCCCATAGCACGTCGTACGCTGTGTTAACTGTTTTTTTGACGTAAAATAAATAATAAAAATAAACGTGTGACCTCCAGCCGCCCGCACTATCTCCCGACGGCCTCCGCCGTATCGCGATGCGGAGAGTGGGAAAAGGGCGCGCCTCCGCCTCCGCCTTCGCAGGTGGCCCCTCGCGCGCCCAAGGGCCACAGTCTTATCTCACCCAACCGCCAAAACCACTGGCAATGAGTTACTTCTTTTCGGAAACCTTCATGACATATTTGACCTCTGGTTTGCAGTGGTGCCTTGTTTGAATATTAGAGTGACATTAGAATGTTTTTGACCTGTTCATCAATTTTCGTAGATAACATCAGTTAGGGGGGATCTTGCAGTAGAGTTATTTTGAATCTTGGTTATTGCTCAATATCAAAGGTTTTGAATATAAAGGTGCTCTGTGTATGGATTTCATATTTTAGATTGTTCTGATTGTTTCGTTCAGCTTGTCTAATAATAATAATAATAATAATAATAATAATAATAATAATAATAATAATAATAATAATAATATAATAATAATAATAATAATACGAACCTAGGACCTGCCGGTCAGAGGCGCTGCAGTGACATCAGCTGATGCACTGAGCTACCGCTCCGGGTCATTTAAAAGAGAATAAAAGAGGGCACACGACCCAATAAAAATTGAAAAACACGAAATCGCAGGATTTCCCATCGTTGTGAGGTGGAGAGCTGCCTTAACGAGTGGTCGCGACGCGCCACGCGCAAGTGCGGGCGTGCGGCGCGGCGTCGGAAGGTGCGCGCGGGCGGCGCGGGCGGAGCGCCCAGTCCGCCCCCGAGCGCCGCCGCGGCCTATCTGCCAGCGCTATCTGCGCGGGGGCGGATATCCGGCAGCAGATACTCCGCTGAAAGCCTTAGGCACTAAAAGCAGCGCTATCTCTCCCATTCCGCCCCGCCCCGCCCTCCTTCGGTTTTTCTTGCCTGCGTCTCCACTTCATCGCTCTTTGCGTCGCCGGGTGCTTTCAGTATTCGCCGAGTGATCGTCTGGAGAGTTGTCTGTTCCGATTTACTATGTTTGTATTGGATGCGAAAGTTTGATCCATTATTCTCTGGAATTTTTCAGCTGTATTTCTATTTCATTCTATCTGTTACGTTGCTCTACAGGGAGTGCTTCCACAACATTTAGAAAATTTGTTCCTACAGAGTTGCTAAACAATATGGTTGTCAGGCACTTCTCCATTTGATGTCCATTGACGAACGCTGGGCTGTAGCCAGCTAACGAAAAGTGAAGAGTAATACCACTCGAATGTTCTGAAGTTTATTTTTTCATCGGACGAGCAGAAGTAGTCAGAATACTGCTGTCTCTCTGCCAAAACGTCCTGGAATTGATTGTCAATGTATTGGTCTGCCCATATTCGGTCACACTTCTTAATTATAAGATCTAGGAATTATAAAATTGCATCCACAAATCGTATCAGAACACTCACTTCAAAGTGGTAGAAGTGAAATACTACTAACATTGAAATTAGAGATTCTTCGCCTTCTCCGAATGCATCCCGCCCAACTTTATTGCCACGTAATCGTGAGCATAGCGCGCTGTGAAATTTTTCTTCTTTGTTTATTTTTATCGATATTGACAAATAAGACAACTCAGTGAGATGAGTAAAGTACATCTTACGTTGTTTATATAATTTACACATTAGTGATCAAATCCGTTCTCTTTATTTTCCACTCAGAACAGTCTTCTCTTAGTGCCGTTCTTTGGCATCGACAAAGTCATATTTTTCTGTATAAGCAGCCAAAGTCATATTTTTCTGTATAAGCAGTATGGAATTCCTTGTCACATGCAAAAACGACCAAAACTTTCTTATGGCGATCGATATATTTTGATACGTAAATGAGAACGAACAGTTGATAAGCATTTCTGAGAGTTGTCGTACAACGTAGTTAATATTTTAACTACGCATCATTTCCTTTGAATTTTAAGAGAGGTGCCGGAGAATTTGCACGAGCTGCAGGCCCAGAGCACTTCTGAGAAATTCGCCGTCCCTGTGGAGAGGGATCGTTGTCTGTTCTCCGAACCATCACTACGCGACACCCCCAAGCCTCCCCCGCCCCCTTCCATTCTCCCCCTCGCTACTCCCGCCCGCCACCCCGGGCCCCGCCTGACTCTTTCGTACCAAACTGCTCCGCCCGCAGCCTCACAGCGTCCCAGCCGTTCCCCGCCCGCCATCCTCCCACCAATCCCCTACCAACTCGATCGCACCTCCGCCCGCCAACCTCCCACTAACCTCCCCGCACTCCCGCGTGCCAATCTCCCACAACCCACTACAAACTCTCCTGCACCCCCTCCCGCCAAACTCCCACCAACCCCCTACAAACTCGCCCACACCCCCGCGCGCCAACCTCCCACCAATCTGCCCGTACCTCCGCTCGTCATCATCCCCCCATCCCGTCCGCATCCCCGCCCGCACCTTCCAACTTCCTACAAATCCACCCGCTCCCCCCTCCCGCGCCCTGCACGCCGCCCCGCCGTCACTGCCCCTGCCTGCCACCCGGGTGCCCGCGGCTCGCCTCCCCTGCACCAACCCGCCCCAACCTACGCCCCCGCTTCAACCAGTCCCGCCTCCGAGAGAGCCGTGAGAGCCACCCCTGCGGCACCCCCGTCCGCGCGCACTGCCCCTCCGCGCCGGACCTTCGGCCCCCGCTAATTAGTTCGCCCCTTAATGACACACTTTCTATGTTAGAACACACAATTTAGAAATGACCCGGCGTATCTGATAGTGAAAAAGGCGCCAGAGAAACTTTTTATGGAATTAAGATAGCGGGAGGGGCGGGGGCGCGACGGGCGTTGGAAGAGGAGGCGGAAAAAATGTAATTTCGGGGCTGCAGGCGCTATCGGACGCGCCCATCTTAACGGATGTTGGTCGCCCCGCCGCGCCCCCGCCCCTGCCACCCCCCGTCGCCGCCCTCGGGGGCCGATAATTTGGAGGGCGGCCCGGGTGCGAAGGGTCCCCCGTCGCCTCTACCTGAGGCCCCGTCCTCACCCACGTCCTCATCGCTGGGCCGGGCGCCGCCTCCTTCCCGCCTCGAGGGCACTCCGGACCGAGTGGGGGTGCAAGTGTGCGAACTGGCTCTCAGCCCACGTCAGGCGCGGGGCCCTCGCCAGCGTCACCAATTGGAAACACAAGCTGACTTTTTGACCGCGGCGCTACGCACTGTCGGAAGCTAGAGTCCCTGGATACAGAGAGTAGCGCAACCCAAACGACCGCCGCCATTTAATATCCTTCCGCTCGAAAGCCCCGCCAGGCAGCATTCAGGAGTTGAGGACAAAGTATAACAGTCGAAAGCATTATGAGGAATTTCGAGTATATTCTCATTGGTTTTTGGCAGATTGGTGGTTCCTAACTAACCCACAATACCCTTTGGTTCAGCTGAATATAAAATGGCGCCGCCGGTGGCGCAAAAGAATGCGCTACTCTCTGTATACAGATCTGTCGGAAGCTAATTCCCGTGGGATTGTCATCTTGATAGAGCGAGGCACAGGGGAGAGCGAAGGAGTTTCGAATTTTGTATGATAAAAGGGGTCTCCAGAGGGAGGGGATTTGTTGCTACCTGGTGGAAGTAGCTCCATGTGAAAAGTAAAAAGTGAGTGACTTCTTTTTGGTGAGAATGTTCTTTGTGGTAAGAGTTCTAGAGAACTAATTTCTGTTCTGTGGCTTGCGAAAAAATTATCGTGCACCTGATTCGCGAAGATTTCTCGTTGTAAAACATGTACAACACTATTGCAGTAAAAAATATTTGTGTATACTATTTGTAGTTTGTAATGGATATTGATGTGATAAGTATTTTAAAAATTCTTATGATTGAGACTGAGAACTAGATGCAAAATTGGAACGTTACGGTTCCCGCCTTCCTGGTGGTAAAGACTAGAAATTCGCATCTCTTTGGTGATCCACCCATTTCTTTCACTTGATTATGTTCTTTATATTTTCGTTTCAATTTCTCATGCAATTCATGATTTTTCATTCACTTGCTGTGATGCTGTGATGTCAGTCGATTGGCACAGTAATTTTACGTCCGTTGTACGAATTTTGTTGTGGTCAAGAATAATTTGAACTTAAATATGGAAAGAAAGGTGACACAGGAAATGAGACTAAATGTCACAACACTGCAACAGATATTGTTACATTTAATAAGTTTCACATTTGTGGGTGTCATACAAATAACTTTATCAGAAGTCTAAGTTTGGCAGAGCGGTTTAAGGAATTTGGATTTGCAACGCACCTATCGAAGTTCGAAGGAAATTCGTTGGTAACAATTAGGCAGTAGATGTATTAATATACTTCATTTTATGTAAAAAGAATGAAATGCTCTTAATTTATTGTATTATATTACTTCAAAAGTATCCAAATTGTTATTTGTGAGGGAAACGCGTTCACGAACATGAACATAAAAATAAAGTCTACGACTATGAACATGGATATACGTTCATGTGCCAGGTATATGCGTTTATGACCATGAACATAAAAATGTTGTCCATACAAAAAATGTAATGTAATTGTCGGTCTTTCACCATCCGAAAGTAAGTAGTAGCTGACGCCTGTTGATGTATTTCCCATCTAAGGAGAAACTTTCTTTTAAAAATGCAAATAAAACGAGTGCTGCTCAGACACCCGGTTCGCGGCCTCTCAGCGGCGCAGGACTGCGCTCCGCCCCTCTCGGTCTTCTTCTCGGCGAATTCGCGCAATCCATTGCTCATTAGCAGGCAAGATTTGAGGTCTGCATGTTTACGTACTTTTTCTCCGGCCAGCCGCACTTCTCCACTCGCCCACGCCCCCGCCCCCGGCGCCACTGCCACCGCCGCAGCTAATTAACAGGGATCCGGACTATAAATAGTCCTCCCATCGCCTCCCTGCCGTTCCGCGCCATTTGTCCCGCAGGCGCGGGGTGGCGGGGGCGGGGCGGGGGCGGGGCGGGACGCGACGCGACGAGGCGCATTTTTCTGCTCCCTCCGCTCCGGCGCCGCCGCCGCCGCTCGCTCGCTATCTGGCGGGAGAAATTGAGAAGGAAATCCAGATATGAAGAGAAAGATTCATTTTTAAAGCGAGCTTTATCGCGGGCCCGCTGGCCCTCTCGCTCGCGCGCACCTTGGCACCGCTTGGGATCGCATTAGAATACACAGCACCCCATTCCGGCCGGCTATCGCGCTTTTATTAAGCCGCCGAGAGATAGCGCGCCCATCAGCGGGAGGCGCGGTGACGAACGGCCCTTCCCCTCTCACCCCCCACCAACCCCTCCCACTCCCCTCCCCCCGCCCACGGCGGAGCGCCGCCTCGCGAGCCGCACATCCCCCAAGATTCGCCTCCGCCCAAGGAACGCCACGCCCCGCGCAGCCTGGCTTCCGAGCGTAATATGGCATTACGGCGCAGGTGGAGGGGAGCGGACAGTTCAATCCGCGAATCCTGGGAAATATGCGAAATTGGAAAAGTCGAATTGTGGGGTCTTTTACCTCGCTCGGATCCTTTGAATTCTAAGAAGTTCGTCGAGCACTTCGAACCCTCAGTTATAAAATTTATTTATTTTACAGCTTTCATTCACATGACCCGAAGTGAATCATATGCCATCATTTTTCTTCATCTTATGTCTGTATGTAAAAACATAGAGAATATTACGATCCAATTTAATTGTAGGCGGACTTGTCCGGGAATTTTAAACATTTTCTTCACGATATCTGTTAAGTTAGTTTTCTTCAACAGCGGAAGTTAGCATTTCAAGAATGGAGCATATTAGGAACAACTGTATGAGGAAAGAATGCATATTACAACCATTCGTTGAAGATATGCACGTTCGCTGGAGAAAATGAAGTGAACAGTATCTCGCATGTCGGAAGAAAGAATTCTCAAGACTAGAGAAGAACAGCCGCAAAGCAAGAAGTCTCAATACACCGACTAAGAGATGGAGCGATGCTCTGCAATAACAGGCGGGAAGCCTAGAGAGAGGAAAGATAAGCTTTTTCCAAATGTATTATTATTATTATTGTTATTATTATTATTATTATTATTATTGGTGTTATCACAGATGCAGTGAAAGTGGGTGTCTCAGGAATAATATGCACAATTTAAGGCCTGTTCAGCTGAACACACATCATTGCATTTGTCGAGTTTTGAACGAGGTGGGAGATGGGATATGCTCTTTCATAAAGTGGGGAACTGAGAGTCACGATATCTGTTATTAAGGTCTGTGTTTTTTTGCTCCACGTCTACCTGATCCGTATTTTCAAACTGTTCTACTTAAGAAGTTTCATTGCGTATTTATTTATCGCATGGCACAGCAACATTTAGAATTAGACAAGATATTATTGATATTATAATCGTTATTATTATTATTATTATTATTATTATTATTGTTATTATTATTTAACCAAATGTAAATTTCTATATTCGTTGAAACGTATTCCACTTCATAATACAACGTAATCATTACGATTTGTATTTTTAAAAAAATCCTACTTGTAGTTCTCAGTAGGAAGGCTCACTCTCCAGGTTCATGTGATTATTTTTCATGTGTGCAGTGAAAAAAAAGTCAGGATTTTCCTTGTGGCCTTTAATTCAGAATGTGAAAAGATGACAAGATTCCAACTTTGCATACGTCAGAATCCATTTTAATACAGAGAAATTCAAAAGATGGAACCTGTTAGCGGATGAAACATCCGCCGCTAAGCCCCAAGAGGTCCTGCTAACTGAAAAGAAAGCGTATTCCAAGGCGGCGGCTGCGGCGAGGGGCGAGTGCGTGTGGTGCCTTCATTCTCCCCGGGAGCGGCGCTGCGACTGTTTGGTATCGGTTTCTCGGGGCGAGATTACCCGGCGTGCATCGCGTCGCATCGTTGTGGCAGGCAGTCGGCCGCCTGCGCTGAGCTCCCGGCCGGCGACGAATGCAAATAAGGAGAGAGATAGACAGAGGGAGAGAGAGGGTGAGAGTGAGAGAGGGTGAGAGTGAGAGAGGGTGAGAGTGAGAGAGGGTGAGAGTGAGAGAGGGTGAGAGTGAGAGAGGGTGAGAGAGAGAGAACAAGAAAGCGCACGTTTTTCGTGACAGTTGTAGTTGCTTCACTTTGTCGGAAACGGAGAGTAGCAGTTATATCAAATCTCTGCTTTTACACAAGTGGAACCATAAGCTGAGTCCTCTTTCTGCGGTGTCGTAGGACATGCAGGAGTGGCGACTTGCCGGGATGGCTCGGTGACCGCCAGGGCAGCGTAATTGAATGAAGGATGGGAGGAGGGTACAATAACACAGAGGGTTTGGGATTGGCGCGGTTGTCCAGATGCGACGTTGGAATGGTGGGATGGGGGAAGGCGAGATGAGTTGGTATAATAGTGTCATTTCATTGGTGTTCCTCTTCGCTTCCGGGTTGCTCCACGGTCAAAATTTGCGCGCCTACATCTGGGTCAACGTTTCATAGGAGGCTGTAGTATTAATGATTTGGTGAGGCCAATTGTACATCTTCGGCTGCGATGAGGCGCGGACAGCAAATAAGAAAACGGAACCATCGGCGCAACCTAAGATTTCAGTTAATTGTGATTTCATTCAGTGCATTTCCACATTTAGAGTATTTACTTCAAAATAATTCTGAGGCCTTAATACTTCCGCACAATGAAAATGAGCAGTATTTTATTCTCCATTTTAGAAAGCTGAAACGCATCTACTTTAAATTCGTAAAAGTTTCGCTTTGCCGAGGAGGCAGCAGCTTTGCAATGCCAAGGTTCCAACTAACATTTGAATCGTTTCGGGTAAACGGTTGTTAGAGATTTTGTTACTCCTTATTCAGCCATCTTTTTTCCCACGGAAGTGAAATTTTCATTAGCTGTTTGTGCGTAGATTGTAGCACGAGAATATTCTACTTGAAGCAGAAGTCACAAACAACCTTGTCACATTAATAACCAGAGCTCGGCTTCTGATGACCTAAAAATTCTTTAGCAATAACTCATAAATTTACTTAAGTATATAAGAAATAATAGCCTACAAACGGAGGGGAAAATGATCTAATTTTTTAAAAATACTCAAAAATATGAATGGATATGTTTATCTATTCAATTAATTTTACCATTTTAAATAAAATTTATCTATATAAACTTATGTTTAACATAAATTCTTTATTTTAGGAGGAAATATAATTCTTAGCTCCGTCTTGCAACCGTCAGTTTTGAAAGGTCGAGGAAGTTAGCGAAGATCCGTGTAATTTTGAGAGTTTGATAAACAGAGTACTGTAGTAGTGAATTTCGTCATGAACTGATACATTAAAAATTGTAAATTCATGAATTATTCTCTAGCAAAAACACGAAAAGCAAATAAAAGGTGTAAAGGTGAAAAAAATAAGGCAAAGATCTAGAAAAATTACCTACAAATTAAAAAATTGCAAAAACTGAGAAAATAATATATTTCTATGTTGTTGTTTTTTGTCGTGATAAAGATTCATTTTCAAATTTGCTTCGTCTAGAATGTACCAATCAATAGGTGTGTCATCAAAATCCGAGCCATGCTAATAACTGATTTTCTTCGATTTTGTTAGATTGATGATGGATCTGGCGTTTGGGCGAGGGCGAGGGTAAGAGGGCGAGGGAGGGCGAGGACGATGGCGAGGGGGCGAGGGGGAGAGCCAGGGCGAAGGGGCGATGGCGAGTGCGAGGGGGGCGAGTGCGAGGGCGCGAGGCGAGGGGAAGGCGAGGGCGAGGGCGAGGGCGAGGGCGAGGGCGAGGGCGAGGGCGAGGGCGAGGGCGAGGGCGAGGGCGAGGGCGAGGGCGAGGGCGAGGGCGAGGGCGAGGGCGAGGGCGAGGGCGAGGGTGAGGGCGAGGGCGAGGGCGAGGGCGAGGGCGAGGGCGAGGGCGAGGGCGAGGGCGAGGGCGAGGGCGAGGCGGGTGAGAGTCAGTGCGAAGGGGCGATGGCGAGTGCGAGGGCGAGGGGGCCAGTGCGAGGGCGAGGGCGAAGGGCCGAGGGTGAAGGGCCGAGGGTGAAGGGGCGAGGGCGAAGGGGCGAGGGCGAGGGCGAGGGCGAGGGCGAGGGCGAGGGCGAGGGCGAGGGCGAGGGCGAGGGCGAGAGTCAGTGCGAAGGGGCGATGGCGAGGGCGAGGGCGAAGGGCCGAGGGTGAAGGGGCGAGGGCGAGAGTCAGTGCGAAGGGGCGAGGGCGAGGGTGAAGGGGCGAGAGTGAGGGGGCGCGGGCGCGGGCACGGAGGAAGGGGGGCAGCGGCGGCCGTGTGTAGTGCGCGGACGCGATAAGTCCCCGAGGCGCCACACCGCGCCGCGATCCCAGTGGAAGGCCCCACCGCACCCGCACTCGCCCTGCGACCGCACCCTCCTCCCGGCTTCCGTCTCTCAGGCGGTCCACCTGCTCACCGACACATCAACTCACACATGCCGACACTCACTAACGTGTCGTGCCACCCTCCCTTCACTCTGACCTCACTGGAGTGAGAAAAATACTTCTCATCAAACGGATTCCTGTAT